>LPNX010745959.1:323544-339175 GCA_001517045.1 Pseudotsuga menziesii
AGACTCCACAAGCATTTCGTCGGGGTCAACATCGATAGAACCGATGAAGACAAGAAGTCTGCGAGAGATATATGAAGCTGGTACACCTAATTCATTCTATCTGTTTGCATTATTTTCCCCTATATATGATCCACTAACATTTGAAGAAGTTGTTGAAGAAGAAGTATGGGCACAAGCCATGGATGAAGAAATAGAATGCATTGAGAAAAACCAGACATGGGAACTGGTTGATGTACCAAAAGACAAAGATGTAATCAGTGTCAAATGGATTTATAAGACAAAGCAAGATGCTGATGGGAATGTGCAAAAGCACAAGGCAAGAATGGTAGCAAGAGGGTTCACACAGTAACCCGGCATCGACTTCAATGAAACGTTTGCACCTATTGCACGCATGGATACAGTCAGAACAGTTTTGGCCATTGCTGCACAAAACAAATGGCAAGTTCATCAGATGGATGTCAAGTCGGCATTGTTAAATGGCTATCTAGAAGAAGAAGTATATGTGGAACAACCACAAGGGTATGAAGTTCCAGGTCAAGAGCACAAAGTGTACAGGCTGAAAAAGGCACTCTATGGTTTGAAGCAAGCTCCTAGAGCTTGGCACAGTCGTATTGATTCCTATCTTATTGAAAATGGATTTCACAGAAGTGAAAGTGAACCGACTTTGTACACCAAAGTTGATGAGCAAGGTAAGATGTTAATTGTTTGCCTGTATGTAGATGATTTAATATTTACTGGTGATTATGGCATAGAAGATTTTAAAACAGTCATGGAAAGTGAATTTGAAATGACTGATCTGGGGCTTATGAAGTTTTTTCTGGGCATTAAAGTTCAGCAGTCTGAAAGTGGTATCTTTATATCACAGTTTAAGTATGCAAGTGAAGTTTTAAAAAGGTTTAACATGTCTAACTGCAAGACAGCCCCAAAACCAGTGATAACAGGTTTAAAATTGAGCAAGGATGATGAAGGATCCACTGTAGATCCTACGCTGTTCAAAAGGCTTGTTGGCAGCGTTATGTATTTGACAGCAACAAGACCAGACATTATGTATGGTGTAAGTATGATCTCAAGATTCATGGAATCACCAAAAGACTCACATTGGCAAGCAGGTAAAATAATTCTGAGGTATGTAAGTGGCACAAAAGACCTTGGTATTATGTACTCAACTTCAGAAATTTTTTAACTCATTGGTTACACTGACAGTGACAATGGAGGCAGCATAGATGACAGGAAAAGCACATCTGGATACACATTTCATTTTGGTACAGGTGTTGTTTCATGGGCTTCAAAGAAACAACCCATAGTAACTCTATCTTCAGCTGAAGCAAAGTATGTTGCAGCAACAAGTGCTGCATGTCAAGCTGTCTAGATGAGGAGAGTCTTAAAAGACTTGTCACAGAACCATCAAGAATCGACAACAATCTTCTGTGACAACAATTCAGCCATAGCATTATCAAAGAATCATGTGTTTCACAAGAGAACCAAGCACATTGACACAAGGTTTCATTTTATAAGAGAATTGGTGAACGACAAGGAAATTTGTTTGGAATTTTGCAGGTCTGAAGACCAACTTGCCGACATCTTCACAAAGCCATTGGCAAAGGACACATTCCAGTATCTGCGTAGTTATCTTGGAATGACAAGTTTTCCACAGTGAACTCTATCATGAACAGAGCATGTCTAAGCTCTGAAACATTTTGTAAAATTTTATTTTAAAATCCCCATCTGCTTATAATTAAGGGGGAGTGTTGGAAAAATGTAATTACACGTAGATCTCTACCTGACTTCCAACCGACTCTATCAGAGTCTGGATAAGCCACGATCTTGTCTGTCAGTCTGACAAGAAGGAAAAGTCCACATGTAGGCAGCGTAATTCAATCGAATTTATTTCAGAAGCTAAGTTGTTAGGTAGATAGTTATTACAGTGTTTAATGCAAAGTAAGTCGGTTTATGCTGAAGCAATTTTCAGATTGCCTATAAATAGAAGAAGCATTTTGTAATTTAGTTTACAGACACACACAGGAACACAGACAGAAAAAGAAAAGATACAAGCAGAGGAACTCAGGGTGAGAAAGTGAAGTCGAAGCTCAAGTTTCTGTGCATGTGATTTAGTCGAAGAGCTGAAGCTCTGTGGATTGACGAGTTTGTAACAGACAAGTTTGTATTACTTTGTATTTCCGCATAGTTAAATATATGAAATAGTTTGTGGTTGAATTCATGATTATTTGGCCGCTCATATTTCGAGATTTACTTCTGTAAATGTCTTTTACTATTACTGATAAGTAAAAGAACAAGAACCCATAAAAATCTCACCACGTGAAAGTTTGAGGTTTTACGGCACTTTGGTCGATTCAACTCTTCCTACATATTTGGGCAAATGTTTTTCATAAGTTATTTGGATTTGTAAAAGTGGGTAGTTTACTTCATTTTACTCACAGGTGAAAAGCATTCGTAATTTCTTAAGTCTTTAGACTAAGAAACATATTCTACCAAACTTGATCGCATCAACTTAATCGCAGATAAGTTGATCGCATCAAGCATTAACTTGATCGCAGATAAGTTGATCGCAGGGATCAACTTGATCGCAGTAATCGCACCGCAGATAAGTTGATCGCATCAGGCATCAACTTGATCGCAGATAAGTTGATCGCAGATATCAACTTGATCACAGATCGCAGCTATCAACTTGATCGCAGATATCAACTTGATCGCAGATCGCAGGTACCAACTTGATCGCAGGTATTAACTTGGTAGCACCAACCGGCTTGGTCGCAGCAAAAAGGTGGTTGTAGTAAAAACAGGTCGGAGTTAAAAAGTGAAATGAAATTATTTATTTAAAAAAAAAAATATTGACTGAGCGCTAAACTTGGCTCGATTTTGGCTATCATGGAAAAACAAAGCTTGTATATCCAAGGTCGAGCCACACAAATTAGAGAGGTTTTGTGAACGCTCAAGGCGTGTTCAACGTGTAAGTTATTGTTTTAACCATGTCAAGTTTATTTAACAAAGAGAATCTGATATTGTGATCTCATCTCAGACTAAATGGAAAAAGAGATGATTTCAGACTAAATAGAAATGAGGGATGCATGTTAGACGTCTCACCACTGAGAGAGCCCAAGAGATGGTCAAAAGAACACATGGAAGACAGATCAAGTTCTCAATAATTCAAGTCAAAATTCCACCATGCCAAGAAAAGCGTGTCATAATGTGAAACCAATAAAACACCTAGACTTTAGGAGGGGAGCCTATCTTCAAAGTAATCATATGCCTTCTGCCAACGCAGATGGAGATCGAATCTCTATCTTCGATCTGTTCTGAGCAGGTGCGTTGAACGATCTGATACTGATGACAACTACAAATCTTTAACAAGTCCATTGTCCATGTCTGTAAACACAAGCTCACTGCAGATCCAGAAAAGCCAAGATCCTAAATATTGAAGCCTGCAACCTGCAGAGAGGACAAAAGAGCGGCCTACAACAACAGTGAACAAGCTCACTGATTCGTAACTTTTGACACATTAATATTGATTGATAACTTTTGACAGATTATCATAACATAAAAAAAACAATTTAGAATAATACGACCATGTGGAAATCCGGGTTATAAACAACCCTTCTAAAAACAAATTAAAAATGCTTTTTTAAATAATAAATGTATCAAAATGTTAAATTAGCATAGTTATTTATATTGTGGTGGCTGAATATTCAGCCTTTAAGTGATAAGCTAACCTATCTTTCAGTATATGATCAAAATTGGATCGATTCAATTTCAATCTCTCTGTAGGAACAAGAGAGAAACAGAGAATATTAATTATTAAAAATTTGCTAATTTCTTTGATAGGAGATTATGCAAAGTTTGTGTAAAAGCTTGAACTATGATAATATCTGTCTCAAGAAATCAGAAACATAAATTTAGTAGACCAAAAAAAATGTCAGAATAAGAACATCCACTCCCAAATAGATAAATGGCTCGAATTAAAAATAATATATCCATTAATAAGTTGTGAAGAATTTAACCATAGATAATCCTTTAACCATCTGATTAAATGAGTCTAAGGCTCATGCTAACACTTCCACTTAATAACTCTACTAAAAGAAATCAACTATATTATGTGGTTTGATGAAAATAAAGCATAGAATATAATGTACATGTATGTTTAAGGAAATATAATCTACATGGACAAGGTATACAAAATAATAAGCATTAATAAGTGATTGAATTTGTAAGCTTAAGATGGATGGTTTTTTTTTTACCTAATTTTTTTTAATTCAATAAATTTATTTTTGCTTAGTATAAAATGTAAAAATGTAAAAGGAGTTTGTTTATTTGAATGATGTTGTGGGAAGACTTATTCTTTGGGTTGTTTGGATTTAATTAATTGAAATTCTTTTTGGGTGGGATAGACTTATTCTTTAAAGTTGAGTTATTGTATTAAATGAAATTACTATAAAATTGAGTTATAATTGGTTCTAAATGAAATAGCTATACTCAAGATCAATTCAATTCAATTAAAATTTTAAAATATTTAGTCATATACATTAATGTGGCTAAGGTTTGGACATTTCAAAGAGAAGACTTGTGAAGCTTCTCTCCCTCCAATTATAGACATTCAATTGAAATTGTCATTCATTGTGAGTTTATCATCAAATTGCACACACTCATTGATAATAATAAAATTCCACATAATTTGAGATTTGTAATGCTTGAACAAAATAATGACAAATGACTATGTAATTGTGACCAATCATGATAGTAGCTCTATATTTCTATTAAATGATATAATGATTGAAAGAAAAATCTTCATTGTTTGTGTGGGATCCTAAGGACTTCTTCAAGGCCCTAAATTTTTCTATGGAAGTGTCTTAACATTCAAAGTGTACTTGGTGATGTCCCCACTCTTCCTCATATTCAATTATGTTTTTTTTTCTCTCTCCGTGTTTCTTGTTTGTGGGAAACCTCTAGATTTTGTTTCTAGTACTGTTCCTGTTTCTTGTTTCGTTACCATTTTCTCATTTTAGTAACATAAGTTACAAGTGTCATCCTTCAACTACAAGTTATCATATATAAATTAAGTTATTTTCTATGTTTTTTATTATAATTATTTATTTCAAAATTAACATTATATTTCTCTTATCTTCTTACAATTTAAGGAAAAAAATTTCCAGTTATAAAATATAAACATCTATAAATAAAATAAACATACAAATTTAATGAAAAATTTATCCTCATTTAGCCAACACCTTAACCTTCAACTATACATACACCAACAATTATACATACACCAACAGTTCACACATTACTTGCAGAGTACCACGGTTATCAGCGATTGCTAAGAAGTAAGAAGATGTTTTATTGTATCACAAAAGTATTAAGACTTTATATATTAAGCAAAAGGAAAAAAAAGCATGCTTTGTTCTTGACCTAGCAAAGGAAAAGGTGTATACTATAGCAAATGAAACTTTGCATTGTGTTCACCTACACCTACAGGAAACGTAGTTAAAATGACCTCTAAAAATCCAACGAGACGTATGATTGTTGGTGATTTATATATATTCATGGTGAGTCAGTCCATTCCCCATTGTCACCACAGGGACTACAGTTCTCCGAAGCCACATCAGTGATCTGAATTCCAGAATCATAAACACCCCCTACTTTCCAGTTGGAGGGAAGCACAGCCTTTTTCGGCAACACCCTTTTCCCATCGACTCCGCTGACTATCACAAATCCAAACTGGAGAGCACCCTCTGGCGGCTGGTCTATGTCCCAAACTGCGCCATAGTTTCGGCTCATGTACTGCCGATCAGAAGAACCCACCTACAAACATATAACAATTTACATATCAATACAAGCATAGATTTAGTTATTTTCTAACTGTAGTCTCTGCATGGACGATTTACCTGCTGAACATACACGCTGACTATATCTGTCTGGCCTCCTTGGTATAAGAATTGAACAGCAAGATGGTGAGGATACTGGCTAAGTTTGTCTACCTTCACCAGCATATTCTGGTCCTGGTACTTGCAGGGAACTCTGTCCACAGTACCCAATCAGGTTCAGGTTCCCTACATAATATATATGTTATATTTAAATATATTGATTCAATGTGTTAACACCCAACAGATTAGGGTAATGCTCTGCTTACCTTTTATATTCGATATCTATAATCCCAGCCCGAATGAGCTCGGAACTCTTATTTCCTACAGCCAAGCTTGAGAATGTGCTGCGGGGTACAACAAAATCTGCTTGGTAATTCTCTGTGTGGTCCGTGACCACTATCGTCGTGCCTGACTTGGTGCATAATTCGGGGTCTGTACATCTCATCTGCAAATTCAATGGATTGTCATATAAATACAACTTAGCTTATCGTTCAGGATGAAATCTGGAATTATTGAGATATGGCATCTAACTTAAAATCTTGAAAATGATCCAGAAATGTCTAAAACTAACAACAGAAAATGTATAAAACCTTGAAGGGCAATAACGACTATGCCATATTTGTAGGACTTACCTGATAGCATGCGCCACACGCAACGCCATTCCTGTAGAGATCAGAACCCGCAGCTCCCACATTCCCGCCATAGAAGTTTGATGCAAATGATCCGTATCCACACGCACCAACTACATCAATAATATCAAACAAAAGTAATTACGCCATGGAATATACGATGAATTTATTCCCACTGGAAAATACCTAGCAGCCTAATATAATTTTAGCAGACTGAATGCAAAAGTCAATACCATTGACGGCCCCTGAGTAAGCGTAATAGGCTAGTTTAGTTTGATGGACACAAGTGGTGCAACCTAAAGCTATACTGGGGAATATGAGGATCAGCAGATTCACGCTCAGAATGCAATACAACAAGAAGACAGCTTGTGTCATAGTGGACATGATGCAAGCAAGAAAGTATTGAAATGGCTGGCTATGTAAACGTGCACTGCCTTGATATTTATAGTCATCTAATTGCTACACCGCTGTGTTTGAGCTTATCTCAATTGTCGATTCTCTCTATCCAACAGCCAAGGAGCAAAATCAACATGACTCTACTCTCTACTCCTTATCAGTGGTAGAGATGGAATCTCTACTCTCTACTTCTAATTATCCGTGGTAGAGATGGAATCAGCAATCTGGATAAGGACGCTGGCTGTTACCTGGGTGCCTATCAGATATGGAAATTATCAAGTCAAACACCAAGGTATAAAAGGTGGTATGATCTGAAAGTATTGAAATGGCTGGCTATGTAAGCCTGCACTGCCTTGATATTTATAGTCATCTAATTGCTACACCACTGTGTCTGAGCTTATCTAGATTGCTGATTCTCTTTATCCAACAGGCAACAAGCAAAGTCAACATCACTCTACTCCTTATCCGTTGTAGAGATGGAAACAGCAATCTGGATAAGGACGCTGGCTGTTACCTGGGTGCCTATCAGATATGGAAATTATCGAGTCAAACAGCGAGGTATAAAAGGTGGTATGATCCGATCTCAGTCTGTATTCTGTGATGCAATTTGCAAAATTGACTTGGCCGGGAAGAATACGTCAGGCTGTGAAGAGCATCTAAGTGCGTTGGTAGAAATTCTTAAAATATCCGCCGACCCTTGTAAAAGTATATTAAGGAAACTTAAACTTCATATGGATGTAGGTTTCAAATAATATCCCTTCGTGATTGTCTGGCCTAAACAACGAATGATAAATGGTTAGTTGAAACGTATTTTGATTCGTAAACGACAACGTTTGGCCCAAAATGATTTAAAGAGATGATCGGCCAATGGAGTAACTCAACATTCCCTTCCACAGAAAAATTAAATGCCACTTCTTTTTACATCATATATCCTATTGATATTGCTCATCATGAATATCCCTTGAAAATTTGGGCGTTTTGTTGACCGCGTTGATTTGGGTAGTTTGTTTTATGAATGGTGGATCAAAGAGGTAGGGTACTTCATGTTTCCCAATACAATCATCATCATTTTGAAATGAGAAAAAGGTGGAATGAGATAAGTTAAAGGATAATGGAATGCAAACTAATTAAGCACTAACATATTAAAGG
This sequence comes from Pseudotsuga menziesii, assembly GCA_001517045.1. Lineage (NCBI taxonomy): Eukaryota > Viridiplantae > Streptophyta > Pinopsida > Pinales > Pinaceae > Pseudotsuga > Pseudotsuga menziesii. The sequence goes on from LPNX010745959.1 coordinate 331,595, forward strand.
ATAATGGAATGCAAACTAATTAAGCACTAACATATTATCTACATAAAGGTTGGACACTTACATAATGCATTGTATTCTAAAATAGGTGTTAGCATACTAATCGGCGATGTAAAGGAATGTGTTTCAATGTGCATTTAAATCAGTATAGATTTATCTAAAAGCGATTTACCAAGTATAGAGAGGGATCAATTTTTTTAAGGTGCAAATCATTTTTTAGAGTAGAAATATTGAGGAAATGTGTAATCCAATGTTTATGATTTTAGTTTATCTAATTTATGTTGTTATATATATATGCAATTCCAAATGATTCAAATTTGATTTAAGCGACGTGCTATTTTTAATAACATTTTATTATTTTTTTATAAAAGACACGTGTCAACTCTAAAATGAACATGAAAGGAGTTACACATCTCTCCCCTAATGGGATGTAGAATGCACCTCTTATGTGCAATGGTTGAGAACGTTAAATGCATCAAAGATATTTTTCTTATGAGATAAGATGTTTTTGGAGTGTTTATAGTAGCTTGTAATTAAGTTGAAGGAATTGGATGCTTTGGATTATTTATAATAGTTTGTAATTAGGTTTAAGGAATTTTCTTAAGGGGATGTTTTTCTCTAATTTTTGTGATTTGTTATTCTCCTATTATATCATGTTGCTTGTTCTTTTTTTTCAACCTATTACAACTTGCTATATGTGATTTAATCCATGTTACGTTTCTCGGATCCCCTAAACCTTTCGTGTCGTCTTTTCCCCACCACCCTAAACCTCCTTCCTTTATGCTCATTTGTCTTCAACAAAATTGTCATTGTATGTGAACCATATCTTTGGGATTTCTATCTTTCTTTCCATGAGAGATTTTATCACTTCCATTTCCAACTTGGCGAATGCGTTTATCCCAATCCTTGTCATTTTCTAGAGGTGTGAGGAATAGTGCAAGAACTAGAAAAGGCTTCATTGGACCTACCCTAAAGGGGATTCAACAATTCCCTACTAGGGATTGACAAGACACTTGGTGCCTCTATTGGAAAGTCCTCATCCTTAAATGAAACTTGAATATCCTAGGGAAGCTTAGGAATATATATTATGATGGATTTAAAAAGCTAGAGAAGCTTACAAATAGATAGTGTGACAAACATCACCTAAATGGTTGAATTGAAGAATACATATGTGCCGGTATGTCGAGCTCGATCGACACATCGAAATGGTGGAGCAGAAAAAAACAACTATAAAGGAAGATATGGGCAAGGAAAAATTAATGAGGGTTCTGAACAATGTCTTGAAGGATGATGTCCACTCAGAATGAGAGAGGCCATTGTCTTGCACTTTTTATTTGTGTGTGGTAGGTCAAGTGAAAATTAGGCTTGTGTTTTTTCATTGTGTGATAGGTCAAGTGCGAAGTCAGTTTGTGTTTTCTCTTTTGAAATAGAATTTGGAATATCAACACCAAGTATTGTAAGGATCAAAGAGAGAAAGATATGTTTACTTTTTAAAGGGAATTATCCTTTTAAGATATGATAAGGTTGATCGTAAATTCTAGGTGAAAAGCTAGATTCCTCAATTGCAGTTGTATTGTTATTTTAAGCCCACCATCCATGCATCCCTATGCCTATGTGGTTTTCTTTAATAATGACTTTCCTCAGGCATACCATATTGCATAATGCACACATACCCAAGGGAACTTAGTTCATAAAACTAAATATGAATTTCCATTTAAACAAAACATCAAAGAGAGCCTATATAAGCAAAACATCTGCTAATGTGATAACCCTATAGCATAAGAAGTTTGGGACAAATTTCTCTAAATCAATTATTGTTGCATTGATTCATTCTCATGGGATGTTTCAAATTGTCTTACTATATGTCCACATATTCAAAGATATATGCTCATCCTTTGGGTTTTAGGTATCCCTTGTTATTGGCACACTTGTCACCATAGTCCTATTATTAATAATGCTACCATGTTTAATGTCGTACATCTATCAACCAAAGTTTACCCTATGGACTTCATCTTCATCACTAAACATTATTTCTAAACAAGTGGACGATTGTTTCTTGGAAATTGATAATCATAAAACCGCCTTTCGTACGAGGTATGGCCACTACAAGTTTGTAGTGATGCCATTTAGGTTGACCAACGCACCCATGAACTTTATGTGTATGAAGAACAATATATTCAGTAAATACCTGGATAAATTTGTTTTGGTCTTTATATACGGCATTTCTAATTTACTCTAAGAGTAAAGAGGAACACGAGGAGCATCTCTGCATAGTACTACAGGTGTTATGGGAACACCATCTCTACGTCAAGTTTAGTAAATGTGATTTTTACAAACCATAGATACAATACTTGGGTCACATTATCTCCAAGAAGTGGATAGTCATGGACCCGAAGAAGATTAAAGCCATGGATGATTGGCCTACCTCCACTAGTGTCACCGACATTAGGTCCTTTTTGGGATTAGCCGGTTACTACCAAAATTTCATTGAGAAATTTTCGAGGATAGCTTGTCCCATGACCACTTTGCAAAAGAAGGCGAACAAGTTCTTATGGAAGAACAAGTGTGAGGAAAGTTTTCAGAAGCTTAAAAACTTTTTACTACGGCTCCAATACTACGAATTGCAGATCCTGATGGGGATTTCATTGTTTGCATGGATGCAAGGAAGGAAGGGCTCGAAAGAGTCCTCCTGCCGAAAAATTGTGTGATCTGTTATGAATCGTGGAAGTTAAAAGAACATGAACAGAACTACTCCACCCATGATCTTGATTTAGCAGCCATCATCCACGCCTTGAAGATGTGGAGGCACTACCTCATGGGGAAGAAATTTCTTCTCAAAACAAACAATATGAGTCTAAAGTATTTATTTGAGCAACCGAATCTAAATTCTAGGTAGGCTAGATGGTTGGATTTCCTTAGAGAGTACCATTTTGAGTTAAAGCATATAAAGTGCAAGGAGAACAAAATTGATGATGCTTTAAGCTGACGAGCTCATATGATATATGAGGTGACTTTAAGTCAAACCGATTCAAAATTACATGAGAGGATTAGAATGACCAATAGATTTAACCCTTTCTATGTTGAAATCCTCAAGAAGGTCTAAGAGGATAGGTTGTTTCAGCAACAAAAAGAGTACAAGATAGACGAAGCGGGACTGTTGTGGTCCAAAGAAAGATTGTATGTTCTAGAAGGAGGGGACATCAGGTCTAGCATCCTCACGAAATTTCATCGGACACCCTACTCGGGGCATCTGGGATATCAAAAGATGATATCCGCAGTAAATAAACACTTTTTATAGATTAAGTTAAAGGCCAACATAGCGTTGTTTATCACAAAATGTCAAGAATGTTAGCTGGTCAAAGCTGAGCACCAACATCCTTCAGGATTGCTGCAGCCATTTCCCATTCCGGAATGGAAGTGGGAGGTCATTAGTATGGATTTTACTATGGGTATACTAAAGAGTATGAAGAAAAATGGCTCTATTTTTTTAGTAGTTGACATGTTGTCAAAAGCAGCACACTTCATTCTAGTGAAGTTGACCTACAAGGCAGTGCACATTGTTGACATCTTCTTAAAAGAGATATTCATATTGCATGGAATACCCAAGGCAATCATCTCGGATCGAGATACAAAGTTTACCGAGAAATTTGGGAGATCCTTATTCTTCAGATTAGAGACGCAGTTAAACTTTAGTACTTCTTAACACCTGCAGACTGACGAGAAGACAGAACGAGTAAACCAGATTTTATAATACATGCCGAGGAATCAGGATGTATGTCACGAACAACTCCACCAAGTGGGAAGATTACCTACATTTTGTAGAGTTTTCAAATAACAACAGATACCAGACCTCTGCCAAGATGAGCCCATTCGAGGTACTCTATGGACAAAAGTATAGAACACCGGTTACTTGGGATAGAATGGTGGATTGTCTCATGTTAGGGCCCAACTTACTAAAGTAATTGGAACAATTGATTACCAAGGTCCAACTGAACCTTAAATAAGCAAAAGAACTCTAGAAGAGTTATGCGGATAAGAAAAGAAAATATAAATATTATCAGATAGGTGATCATGTTTACTTAAAAGTAAAAGCAAAAAGAATCTCATCGAGCTTTGAAAGGTGTGGAACGTTAGCACCAAGATTTTGTGGACCCTTTGAGATACTGGCCAAGGGAGGGCCAATGGCATATGAACTAGCTTTACCTGCTCACATAAGATTTCATAATGTTTTCCACGCATCCTTATTAAAGAAATATGTATATGATACTAAACATATGATTGATTGTTCATTGTTACAGGTGTAACCTGAAGGGGAGTTTGTACCTGAACCCCTTCATATACTGGACAAGAGAGAGGTGTAGCTCAGGAAGCGCACCATAGTCTAGTTGAAAGTGCAATGGAAGCACTTTCAGGCTGATGAGGCTACTTGGGAGAATGAAGACACCATGAGAGAGGCTTACCCCACCTTATTTCATGATTTCATTCGTAGTCCCTAGAACACCAGGGACAATGTTGTTCTAAGTGGGGAGGAATGTAATATCCTGAAGTTTTGACCTGACACTTATGGGCATAAGCCCCATTGCTTATGATGTTTCTTTGATGTTTTATTTTTTATATTGGGAATAAGACCCTACTACACATGAGAATAAAGATTTGTTTGATATATTGGGCATAATATAATTGCATATGTTTTATGTATATGACTTCATGTGTTGGGCATGGACCCTGAAGCACATAATTGATGAGATGTTTTTGTTGAGCGCAAACTCTGAAGAACATGAGTATTTGATGTTTTGTGTTGAGCGAGAAGATCTAGAGCACATGAGTATTTTAATATTGTGTTGAACGAGAGGCTCTGAAGCACATCAATTATGAAACCTTTGTGTTGAGTAGGAAGCTATGAGGCACATGAAAAGATAAGAATTGAAGTGTTGGGAATAATCCCTAGATCATTCCAAGTTCATGATGTTGAGAATCATCTTTAGAACATCGGATAATTGGCCATTGTATCCCTAGGTGTATCCTATAAATACATCCTAGCATTAGTGTTGAGAGAGGAGCTCTGGAATTGCACTAGGTTTGAAAATCCCTATTTTTTTAGCTTTGAGTATGGGCTTTGGACAAATGCTAGGAGTTACTAAAAAAAATAACATGTTGAGTGAAAATGACTCTCATAAAACATTGATCGCATCTTACTTATTTTAAGTGCTTAAATAAAATTTCAAAATTTTGTATCTCAACAAGTATTGAAGAACTACCATGTTAAACGAGGTAATCCAACATGCAAAGAGGTTTAGAGTTGCCTAACCTAGTTGACCTAACCCCTACCTGAAGGCCTTAATAAAGAAGTGACTATAAGCTAAAAAGAAAAGTGTCATGTGATTAGGGATCATGTTATATGATACCTAAAGTAAAAATGTTAACAATGATATATATAAATATATAGTTTATACATAATATGTATAAAAGAGTAAGCATAAGTAATAATACTAGTAACTATGACTAATAATGAAAGGATCTATGTATTATTATTATCACTAATATTAATTAAATATTAGGTACCTGAAAGATTCAAAGTATGAACTAGTCAAAAGTTCATAAGTTAAACTTAAATAAATATTGAATTTACCTAAATGAAGTAAAAATGGTTATTTCAAGAAAACAAATGATTCTTGATTTAACTGCCCCTTTTTCCTAAAAAAAAGTCTGTCTTTAAAGACCCAAGCCAAAGAGAGGTTTGGGGATCTTTTGATTATTCCATCATTCTACCTGATTATTCTGAAGAGAGTTCTTGGAGAGCATTTTTTCCAAGAAGAAAAGGAAACAGATACAAAACTTGTTATCCCAGATAGGAAAGCCTTACCTTAGGAGCTCTAAACTACTTGCATGTTGGAACCAGCTCGGGGGGAATCCGGATTGAAACCAGGAATGGTTCCGGGTCATGGTTGGGTGTAATGTGATAGTTCCCAAGTTATTCGGTTAACTGAACAGAGGTCAGAACTGTCCTTGTTAATACTCTGGTTTTGAGTGTGTAGGGTTTCTAGCCATTAAAATAGCTTAACTTGCAGGTATGAGGTTTCTTGATCTTCCTTACATTTTATATAGATTTTCTTAATAAATGAAGGGATTAAATTCTGAAAGGTTAAGTAGTATCTTTCTGATGTATCTAGGTTATTTTGTTTATATAAACTTAAAAGAAGCTAGGCTTATTACAGTTTACATGTTCATATAAACCCTAGTTATAAAGATGTTGTTATAGGATTATTGTGTTTACTTAAACATGATGGCCTAGTTAGGGGAATATAGATTATATTTATTACTATTTAGACTATCTTATATGCTTTTATCACTTTTCAAAACTATAGGAAATTATATGGTTTTTATTATTTCTGCAGTACTCTTCCATCTTTACTATTTGTTTAAATTTTAGTCTTCTCTCATGTTGCAAGTTATAGACTCTATGAAGAACATCAACTAAGGTGAGATCATATTAAGATTAACTAATAAAACTATCAACCAAATAACAAATTAAAATCCAACTCTACATCTTTCTCTGCTGGCAGATTTCATATTGTCAGCACGCTTATTATGTCAACTATCAAAACTATTATATATAATTGTAGCATAAACATTGTTCTTAAAGAAAAAATTAAATACCATTTCCATACTGAAACTTAAACCATTATAGCCTAAATATGATAAACAAGATTAATATAGTTAAACCCTAAATCCACAACAAACATAACGAAGAATAATTCTTATACAAACCCCAAACAATAATTTCATTATAAAAACCTCTACATAACATGCTAGCCATTGAGACCTATTAAGGTCCGGCCGCAGGCATAATTACCATACAGTTATCTTCACTATTATCCAACCAAACCTAAGAACTATTTTTTTACATAATACAAACAAAACTATTAAACAACTTATTCATTTAAAGGAGCCAGGACGAATCCTGTTGGCATCTCTGCCAAAACAAAAACACACACGCTATATTGAAATGCCAATCCACGCCTTAGACATACTAGGATTTAATCCTGTATGCTCACATTATTTGCAAAATGAAAACTAAATCAAACACATACCTGGGAATCGAATTTTGTAGAGATCGATTTTAAAACTAGCATTGTAAAACAATAAAGGGTTTGCATTACAAGATGCCCATAAAAGTTGACACATAAACCAAAATATTACACCAAAAACCACTTATACTATGAAACGAGAACTCGACACAGTTCTCATTTTTCTCTCTCCTAATTTTAGTAGCTATTTTTACCCCCGTTTCGAAAATGGTTGATGCCAGTATCACACATTTTCATTTTCAGACATTTTTTGGGGCCTTTGAATTATCTTTGTTGTAAAATATTTTTAATTTCTATTTTCAAGTGTGTTTTTTGAAATTTAACAAAATAACATACATTTTTAAGCAATTTATAATGAAAAACATATACATTTTACGATTTTTTCTATAAAAAAATACATTTTTATGTACAAAATAAGGCATTTTTATTGACAAAATTGTAAATAATTCCAGAAAATAAAGACATTTAAAACCATTTTCAATGAATTTTCAGAGAA
>LPNX010745959.1:348324-368324 GCA_001517045.1 Pseudotsuga menziesii
AAATATAAATTATGCTAACAAAACCAAACACATAGAGTAACATCCAACAAACTATTCACTGACCGTGTATTTGCATGAGGGTTGAATCACAACTATCAAAGCTCAGCTGTAAACCCTAGCCTTAAACCATAATCAAAATCACTACTCTATCGAAGCTCTACATTGCATAAAACAATAGAATATAGATGATGCATTTCTGTACCGAGGCCGAGCTAGGCTATGGTTGTGAGGTGAAACCCCTCCAGAATAAACATTAAAGTCAAACCCAAACCATTTTTAAATACAGAGAAGAATTTATTGAAACCTACTGTCAACGTTGTTACAACCATGACTCTTAACAAAAATATGCAGCAATATGCCAAGTTCATGATTGTCGCAATAATAAAACCCAACCAAAATACATAAAATATACATTCCATAATTTACACGTAAAATGCAGACAGCCACGATTCAACATGGTGCCATTGCAAGCAATGGCACTAGCATGCCATAGATTATCACATCATTTAAAACCAAAACGAAGAGCTCTCCATTAAATTATCAAACCATATGATTAAGATACAGAACCAAAAATGATTACAAAGTTGAGTCTTTGTCTAGATAGACATGGCTCAAAGTATCCACACTTAAACCGTCATCGAAATAGTATTTACAAATGCATCCCTAGATTCCCATTATCGCAAAGGACCCATAGGGTTGAATCCATAACCAATCATTCACAACATTAACCCTTTCAACACAAAGCTCAACATTTTGTTACTCATTACACACAAAGGTAAAAAGGTTTATGTTTTTGTAGGGCTTACCCGTGGAAGGGTAGCGTAGACAGTCTCGATATCCACAAACGAGCCATGAATTGAAGCCACCCATGTCACCTGCAAAGTGAAACGAAACACCATTAGAAGTATGTTAATCCTCAAACTGAAGCAAACAAACAATACAACACTACAAAACCAGACTGAGAGCATACCTCTTTAGCGCAGGATGAGTTTGTTATCCCACCCAATGTTAAACCCTCAGATCCAAACTATGCAGAAAACCAACAATAGAGCCAAATGAATCCCAAGAACGACTAGACCAGAGCTTAGGGCTCAGTTTCTCCATTCCCTAAGGATCCATAAATGCGCTACCCTAGATCCTACCATCGATGTGATTTTTACCCACCTTCATATAGTCCAAACCACAACGTTTGCGAAATTTCACTAAACCCCCATCAAAACACTCTTGGGTATAGCTAATCCATAGTTCCATGAAAGGCTTTTCACATAAACCATAGTATTTCAAAAACTTAAGATAATGTTTACCAAGTCTCAGGACTTAAGCCTGTAACCCTAGGCTTTACACATTTTCATTTATATGTTATAAAATAAATATCAAAGAAATAAAAATTATCATAACCTCAAACCATAGCAATAATGTCAACCATAAAGATTCAGGTCTTACAACCCCAACTATGCGTAAACAATGGAAGTAGGAACAGTTAGGCCAGGACTTTAGTCCTTTTATCTTCAGTATGCATTGGATAGTGTAGCATATATAGCATGCCGTAGGATGTCACATTTAACTGTCGTATAGAGATTCCGTCAACGAAGTAACCTACACAAAAAGGGGAAGTTTGCATTAGTTCACAATGAACTAAGTAAACCCCGTAAAAGTAGGAGGAACCATTTACCTCTCCGAGTGGTCCCTTAAGGGATACAAATCCTGCCACTCCACCCCTTGATAGTTAAAGGAAAGTTACAACTTTCCATAAATAAATCCGTAAACAATGAACAAAACAGATATCCATGAAGAGACATGACTTAACCAGCATACATAAATATATGATAAAAAGTAATCATTTAACCAATTCGAGTAATATAAACATAGTGCATAATTATATCAGCATTGCATAAGAAAATACATAGAAAGGTAAAGGCAACTTACGACACTTTGACCTAGTGAGCAATGACATACATATTCCGCAAAAGATGAATTAATGTCCATAATAGATAGTATTTAACTAACCTACAATACTTTTTTCAAATTTTGGGGACATTACACACCTCAAATGAGGAGGAAATTCAACAAGCTTTCTCATGACCCCTCCAATGTTGGTCATTTTTATTTGAACATGAATATGGGAATAACAAAACTATATAAAAAGGACCTAATAACCCCAAGCTAGAAACACCATCAAATATGCACATAAGAAATTTAAGATAAAATGAGAGAATCAAATGCAAACCATCCCTCCAAAATAAAATGATCCTCTAAAATGAATCTCGACATAAAATGTTTTATTAGGTACTCATGTACAATGAGAAGACAACATAAATTGAGTATCCCTATGGATGGAAATATATCCATCTCATTGGAGTGCATGGGTCACCAACCACTGCAACCATTGAATCAAATTAGGAATAGGTGCTATGTACGAGGCTCACTTTAAAGAATGTTGATTTTGACCAAGATGGTGAAAACAAACACCCAAGGAAGCATTGCACACGATACCTCCACAATGTTGAAGTGGGTGGACAAAGATGATGGAAATGGATGTCACAAATGATGGAATCATTGGAGGTACAAGCTAAAGGTGACAATGGTGCCAAACAACCGAAACAATAAACACTCCAAAATGACCAGCTCCAAGTGACTACAAAACAAGGCTAAACATATGTCTCATAACACTCTAAGTCTATTTGCTTCAGTGCCCAACAATCCACTCTTCAAAAATGCACAATAAAAGATACCATAAATAAAGACCATCTTAAATAACAATCTATGGATCTTGACAAACAAAACCATGTTAGATACTCATGTACATGTAAATAATCAATAAATATTTAATCAACCCATAAAATCCAAGGAGAAATCAAACCATTCTTTGGAAAGAGAGCAATGATCATAATGGGACATAAAATAAAGACGCTGGCCAATAAACTTATTACAATACAGTAATTTTGACAGAAAATAATTATATAAAAAAAACTCCAAAATACAAATTCTATTTATGTAAATGAAAATTTGTTTTTAATAAATAGATGGCATCCAAGGCCATAGATCCTTCGTACCAATGACCTAAGAATTTCAATCAAAGACAACCATTGTCTGAATGATCCAACGTAATTATATAAAAAAGAACATTGTATTGGAATTTGAAGAACCAAACTTTGCAACGGCCAAATCAAATCCCTTCTGAACAAAATACCAAGAAGAATCGCCATCTCTTCATTTGGTGTGATCGTGAATACTCAAGTAATCAAGAGCGTGACATGCAAATTACTATTAAGCATATTTGAATACCATGAAGAGAGCCGACCCCAGGGCTACTATGGAAGAACAAGAGAGAAACAAAGAATATTAATTATTAAAAATTTGCTAATTTCTTCGATAGGAGATTATGCAAAGTTTTTGTAAAAGCTTGAACTATGTTAATATCTGCGTAAAGAAATCAGAAACATAATCCATGCCCAAATAGATAAATTGCTCGAATTGAAAATAATGTATCCATTAATAAGTTGTGAAGAATTTAACCATAAATAATCCTTTAACCATCTCATTAAATCAGTCTAAGGCTCGCTATGTGGTTTGATGAAAATAAAGCACAGAATATAATGTACATGTATGTTTAAGGAAATATAATCTACATGGATAAGGTATACAAAATAAAAAGCATTAATAAGTGATTGAATTTGTAAGCTTAAGATGGATGGTTTTTTTTTTACCTAATTTTTTTGTAATTCAATAAATTTATTTTTGTTTAGTATAAAATGTAAAAATGTAAAAGGAGTTTGTTTATTTGAATGATGTTGTCGGAAGACTTATTCTTTGGGTTGTTTGGATTTAATTAATTGAAATTCTTTTTGGGTGGGATAGACTTATTCTTTAAAGTTGAGTTATTTTATTAAATGAAATTACTATAAAATTGAGTTATAATTGGTTCCAAATGAAATAGCTATACTCAAGATCAATTCAATTCAATTAAAATTTTAAAATATTTAGTCATATACATTAATGTGGCTAAGGTTTGGGCATTTCAAAGAGAAGACTTGTGAAGCTTCTCTCCCTCCAATTATAGACATTCAATTGAAATTGTCATTCATTGTGAGTTTATCATCAAATTGCACACACTCATTGATAATAATAAAATTCCACATAATTTGAGATTTGTAATCCTTGAACAAAATAATGACAAATGACTATGTAATTGTGACCAATCGTGATAGTAGCTCTATATTTCTATTAAATGATATAATGATTGAAAGAAAAATCTTCATTGTTTGTGTGGTATCCTAAGGACTTCTTCAAGGCCCTAAATTTTTCTATGGAAATATCTTAACATTCAAAGTGTACTTGGTGATGTCCCCACTCTTCCTCATATTCAATTATGTTGTTTTTTCTCTCTCCTTGTTTCTTGTTTGTGGGAAACCTCTAGACTTTGTTTCTAGTACTGTTCCTGTTCCTGTTTCTTGTTTCATTACTCTTTTCTCATTTTGGTAACATAAGTTACAAGTGTCATCCTTCAACTACAAGTTATCATATATAAATTAAGTTATTTTCTATGTTTTTTATTATAATTATTTATTTCAAAATTAACATTATATTTCTCTTGTTTCATTACCCTTTTCTCATTTTGGTAACATAAGTTACAAGTGTCATCCTTCAACTACAAGTTATCATATATAAAATAAGTTATTTTCTATGTTTTTAATTATAATTATTTATTTCAAAATTAATATTATATTTCTCTTATCTTCTTACAATTTAAGAAAAAAAAATTTCCAGTTATAAAATATAAACATCTATAAATAAAATAAACATACAAATTTAATGAAAAATTTAACCTAATTTAACCAACACCTTAACCTTCAACTATACATACACCAACAATTATACATACACCAACAGTTGACACATTACTTGCAGAGTACCACGGCTATCAGCGATTGCTAAGAAGTAAGAAGATGTTTTATTGTATCAAGACTTTATATATTAAGCAAGAGGAAAAAAAAAATGCTTTGTTCTTGACCTAGCAAAGGAAAAGGTGTATACTATAGCAAATGAAACTTTGCATTGTGTTCGCCTACACCTACAGGAAACGTAGTTAAAATGACCTCTAAAAATCCAACGAGACGTATGATTGTTGGTGATTTATATATATTCATGGTGAGTCAGTCCATTTCCCATTGTCACCACAGGGACTACAGTTCTCCGAAGACACCTCAGTGATCTGAATTCCAGAATCATAAACACCCCCTACTTTCCAGTTGGAGCGAAGCACAGCCTTTTCCGGCAACACACTTTTCCCATCGACTCCGCTGACTATCACAAATTCAAACTGGAGAGCACCCTCTGGCGGCTGGTCTATGTCCCAAACTGCGCCATAGTTTCGGCTCATGTACTGCCGATTAGAAGAACCCACCTACAAACATATAACAATTTACATATCAATACAAGCATAGATTTAGTCATTTTCTAACTGTAGTCTCAGCATGGACGATTTACCTGCTCAACATACACGCTGACTATATCTGTCTGGCCTCCTTGGTATAAGAATTGAACAGCAAGATGGTGAGGATACTGGCTAAGTTTGTCTACCTTCACCAGCATATTCTGGTCCTGGTACTTGCAGGGAACCCTGTCCACAGTACCCAATCAGGTTCAGGTTCCCTACATAATATATATGTTATATTTAAATATATTGATTCAATGTGTTAACACCCAACAGATTAGGGTAATGCTCTGCTTACCTTTTATATTCGATATCTATAATCCCAGCCCGAATGAGCTCGGAACTCTTATTTCCTACAGCCAAGCTTGAGAATGTGCTGCGGGGTACAACAAAATCTGCTTGGTAATTCTCTGTGTGGTCCGTGACCACTATCGTCGTGCCTGACTTGGTGCATAATTCGGGGTCTGTACATCTCATCTGCAAATTCAATGGATTGTCATATAAATACAACTTAGCTTATCGTTCAGGATGAAATCTGGAATTTTTGAGATATGGCACCTAACTTAAAATCTTGAAAATGATCCAGAAATGTCTAAAATTATAAACAGAAAATGTATAAAACCTTGAAGGGCAATAACGACTATGCCATATTTGTAGGACTTACCTGATAGCATGCGCCACACGCAACGCCATTCCTGTAGAGATCAGAACCTGCAGCTCCCACATTCCCGCCATAGAAGCTTGATGCAAATGATCCGTATCCACACGCACCAACTACATCAATAATATCAAACAAAAGTAATTACGCCATGGAATATACGATGAATTTATTCCCACTGGAAAATACCTAGCAGCCTAATATAATTTTGGCAGACTGAATGCAATAGTCAATACCATTGACGGCCCCTGAGTAAGCGTAATAGGCTAGTTTAGTTTGATGGACACAAGTGGTGCAACCTAAAGCTATACTGGCGAATATGAGGATCAGCAGATTCACGCTCAGAATGCAATACAACAAGAAGACAGCTGGTGTCATAGTGGACATGATGCAAGATTCACGCTCAGAATGCAATACAACAAGAAGACAGCTGGTGTCATAGTGGACATGATGCAAGCAAGAAAGTATTGAAATGGCTGGCTATGTAAACGTGCACTGCCTTGATATTTATAGTCATCTAATTGCTACACCGCTGTGTTTGAGCTTATCTCAATTGTCGATTCTCTCTATCCAACAGCCAAGGAGCAAAATCAACATGACTCTACTCTCTACTCCTTATCAGTGGTAGAGATGGAATCTCTACTCTCTACTTCTAATTATCCGTGGTAGAGATGGAATCAGCAATCTGGATAAGGACGCTGGCTGTTACCTGGGTGCCTATCAGATATGGAAATTATCAAGTCAAACAGCGAGGTATAAAAGGTGGTATGATCCGATCTCACTCTGTATTCTGTGATGCAATTTGCAAAATTGATTTGGCCGGGAAGAATACGTCAGGCTGTGAAGAGCATCTAAGTGCGTTGATAGAAATTCTTAAAATATCCGCCGACCCTTGTAAAAGTATATTAAAGAAACTTAAACTTCATATGGATGTAGGTTTCAAATAATATCCCTTCGTGATTGTCTGGCCTAAACAACGAATGATAAATGGTTAGTTGAAACGTATTTTGATTCGTAAACGACAACGTTTGGCCCAAAATGATTTAAAGAGATGATCGGCCAATGGAGTAACTCAACATTCCCTTCCACAGAAAAATTAAATGCCACTTCTTTTTACATCAAGGATATATATATATCCTATTGATATTGCTCATCATGAATATCCCTTGAAAATTTGGGCGTTTTGTTGACCGCGTTGATTTGGGTAGTTTGTTTTATGAATGGTGGATCAAAGAGGTAGGGTACTTCATGTTTCCCAATACAATCATCATCATTTTGTAATGAGAAAAAGGTGGAATGAGATAAGTTAAAGGATAATGGAATGCAAACTAATTAAGCACTAACATATTAAAGGATAATGGAATGCAAACTAATTAAGCACTAACATATTATCTACATAAAGGTTGGACACTTACATAATGCATTGTATTCTAAAATAGGTGTTGGCATACTAATCAGCGATGTAAAGGAATGTGTTTCAATGTGCATTTAAATCAGTATAGATTTATCTAAAAGTGATTTACCAAGTATAGAGAGGGATCAATTTTTTTAAGGTGCAAATCATTTTTTAGAGTAGAAATATTGAGGAAACGTGTAATCCAATGTTTATGATTTTAGTTTATCTAATTTATGTTGTTATATATATATATGCAATTCCAAATGATTCAAGCGACGTGCTATTTTTAATAACATTTTTATTTTATTTTATAAAAGACACGTGTCAAATCTAAAATGAACATGAAAGGAGTTACACATCTTTCCCCTAATGGGATGTAGAATGCACCTCTTATGTGCAATGGTTGAGAACGTTAAATGCATCAAAGATATTTTTCTTATGAGATAAGATGTTTTTGGAGTGTTTATAGTAGCTTGTAATTAAGTTGAAGGAATTAGATGCTTTGGATGATTTATAATAGTTTGTAATTAGGTTTAAGGAATTTTCTTAAGGGGATGTTTTTCTCTAATTTTTGTGATTTGTTATTCTCCTATTATATCATGTTACTTGTTCTTTTTTTTCAACCTATTACAACTTGCTATATGTGATTTAATCCATTTTACGTTTCTCGGATCCCTTAAACCTTTCGTGTCGCCTTTTCCCCGCCACCCTAAACCTCCTTCCTTTATGCTCATCTGTCTTCAACAAAATTGTCATTGTATGTGAACAATATCTTTGGGATTTCTATCTTTCTTTCCATGAGAGATTTTATCACTTCCATTTCCAACTTGGCGAATGCGTTTATCACAATCCTTGTCATTTTCTAGAGGTGTGAGGAATAGTGCAAGAACTAGAAAAAGGCTTCATTGGACCTACCCTAAAGGGGATTCAACAATTCCCTACTAGGGATTGACAAGACACTTGGTGCCTCTATCGGAAAGTCCTCATCCTTAAATGAAACTTGAATATCCTAGGGAAGCTTAGGAATATATATTATGATGGATTTAAAAAGCTAGAGAAGCTTACAAATAGATAGTGTGACAAACATCACCTAAATGGTTGAATTGAAGAATACATATGTGCCGGAATGTCAAGCTCAATCAACACATCGAACATGGTGGAGCAGAAAAAAACAACTATAAAGGAAGATATGGGCAAGGAAAAGTTAATGAGGGTTATGAACAATGTCTTGAAGGATGATGTCTATTTAGAACGAGAGAGCCATTGTCTTGCACTTTTTATTTGTGTGTGGTAGGTCAAGTGAAAATTAAGCTTGTGTTTTTTCATTATGTGATAGATCAAGTGAGAAGTCAGTTTGTGTTCTCTCTTTTGAAATAGAATTTGGAATATCAACACCAAGTATTGTAAGGATCAAAGAGAGAAAGATATGTTTACTTTTTAAAGGGAATTATCCTTTTAAGATATGGTAAGGTTGATTGTAAATTCTAGGTGAAAAGCTAGATTCCTCAATTACAGTTGTATTGTTATTTGAAGCCCACCATCCATGCATCCCTATGCCCATGTGGTTTTCTTTAATAATGGCTTTCCTTAGGCATACCATATTGCATAATGCACACATACCCAAGGGAACTTAGTTCATAAAACTAAATATGAATTTCCATAAACAAAACATCAAAGATAAAACTAAATATGAATTTCCATAAACAAAACATCAAAGAAAGCCTATATGAGCAAAACATCTGCCAATGCGATAACCCTATAGCATAAGAAGTTTGGGACAAATTTCCCTAAATCAATTGTTGTTGCATTGATTCATTCTCATGGTATGTTTCAAATTGTCTTACTATATGTCCACATATTCAAATATATATGCTCATCCTTTGGGTTTTAGGTATCCCTTGTTATTGGCACACTTGTCACCATAGTCCTACTAATTAATAATGCTACCATGTTTAATGTCGTACATCTATCAACCCAAGTTTACCCTATGGACTTCATCTTCATCACTGAACATTATTTCCAAACAAGTGGACGATTGTTTGTTGGAAATTGATATGCACCATGGAAATCACCAAGATTTTCCTAGGAGCAAGTATCATACAACATGCATGCCATCATTCGTCACTAGCATGCAACCGCGCCCGCTTCCCTACATAACCCCATCCAAATGTGATGATACCATATCCTACATCAATGGATAACCAATACACATGCATTAGCGGCATTCTCGACAAAATTTGACTTTATGCATTAATGTCGTGTTCATCTAAATTTTGAATTCAACAAAGGTGCTAATATTTTAGACTTTAATTTTAAAAACCCAAGCATTCGACATTTTTGTTTCATTTACAACTATGAGGGGGGGGGGGGGGGGGGGATTTGAAAGCATGACGGCATCCACTCAGATTAGATGTTGGCTCAATTCTTGGCAAAGGTGGAAGTTGAATACTTCATGTTGTTCTACTCCTCATCTCTCGAGCAACTATCCATGGAGAGCATGTTCAAGTGGAATCTATCTGGCTGCATACTCCTCATCTACAACACCATGGACTTCAAGGTGGGAGAGGAGATTCCATAGCCTTTTAGAAGTTGGTTGGGTTTGATGAAGTGGAAACGACACCCAATCTGCACTACCTTTTCAAGCAAATCTAGGAAAAGGAATGGCTAAAAAACATTGAGAGTGGTGATATTGATCTTTTGAAAGTTTCCTTTGCATTACTTATCTAAAAATTTTACAACCTAAAGAATTCCATTAGAGAACAGAACAAGGATCACAAACCAAGAAATGAAATTGACTAAATAATGTGGTTTTGAATTCGAGAAAGGACACCCTCTTCTATTGACATTCATAAAGCAATAATTTGTCCATATGTTCTATTTTGTTCACTTGGGAAAACACCCTATGCAACCCATTTGTGGAACAAGCAAAGTACAAGGCTGAATATAAAGGAAGGGAGTCTTGTGCATCCTATCTTCAACCTATTGTAATTTCCACCCTCCTATAACAAGTCACGCCTCATAAAATTAAGTGATTAAATTGATTTATATTGATCATATTATATATGTAATTACATCCTAAGGAATTTTAAATTGATTTATATTATATATTTAATTACATCATAAGGCATTTTTTATTTGGTGGATACTATGTTTTTTGAATTTATTTATTTATTTTTGGCTTTATGAGGATTTATTTATCTATTTATTTATTCTTAGTTTAATGTTAAGTTTTTCCATAGAATTTTTGTACCAATGGATGGTGGCAACTTAACAAGTAATCAGTTCATTGGGTTGGTCAAGCTAACTTAACTAAAATCGTCTACGAGTGTGCCCTCGATGAACCTCTCTACTCCTAGGATCTAGTTTCTATTGTAGAAGACGAGACACAATTCTTCATATTGGCCTTCAAAATCTCCGAGAGTATGCCTCTATATTTAATTCGAATCACTCACGGTTCTTGTTCTTAATTTGTGTTCTCCTCATCAAAATCGAATTTTAGAGACCTGGATCAAGAAATTTGGTTGGGTGAAACTCTGGGAAAGTCAAACCCTAGTTTGACCCCGATCTGGAAAAACCCTAAATACTAAAACTGCTAAGTTTTGGTGCACTTGCTATATCCTGAGATTGGCGAAGGATCAGGAGTTGAAAATTGCAGAGGCCAAATATAAGATCATGATTTACACTTTTTCCGCAATTCAACCTCAGATTTGCTATATTCTGGGAGATATGATCCCTCCAAGTTAGGGTTCTAGCCTCTTCCAGAATTCATCCCTAAACAGGACACCTAGGGAAAATTGCTATAGCTTGGGCTACAGAGGTCCAAATGGAATTCCGAAAGATGTTACAGAAACATAATAGACTGTACTTTCTGTGGTCCGAATTTCAGAACCTGACGATGAACCAGTGACATGTGGCATTCCATACAACTTCACTATTCTGAATAATCCTGTAATAGGTCACCTTGGGAAAATGATCATAAATCCAAATTGGTGAAACCAACTCTGATGAAACCTATGGTTTTGGATCAAAGATATGCGATATTAACTTAGTGAGAAATTTCAGACATAGAATAGCTGTAATTGCAGAGATATCACAGAAACCGTAACAGGAATTTCTGTAGAAGAAATTGGAAAACTAGGGCTTCCTGTTCCGGGAGCTTCCCTCCACTGTTTTTAGAAAAGGACTACATTGGACAGCTCCATTTGAAGAGATCTATCTTTCTATCCAATCAGATCTGAAAGATTCCAAGTTTTGAAAATTAGGGTTTCTCTGACAAACCCTAGATCAACTAGCTCTGAAAGTAGGACGGACACCTCAAATCGGTAAGATCTAATCTTTTGCTATTTGCATTTGAGTTTTTCATTTCAAAGTGATATATCACATCAGCTTGATGATAAGCTTGGTGAAGTTGAAAACTTCCAAGCATGGAAGTATTTGATCTCTCTGAAGAAAATGAATTGGACACCTTCATGAGTAGAGAGGTTCCAGTTCCAGAAGGAGATGAGGCTCAAAGCCTTAAACAAGAAGAACTTGATCAAGGCCAAGAAGATCATTGTTGATTCAATCACAGAACAAATTGTATCACAAGTGTCTTCCATAAAGACACTGAAGATGTTTGATTCCTTGATCAAGCTATTTGAAGATAAGAACATAAATTAGAAGACGGCTTTGAGAAAACAATTGAAGAATGTGAAGATGTAGAATGCAGAACATCTTGAAGCGGTAGAAGAAGAAGTGGAGAATGCAAAAGTGGTGATAGCCACCTTGAATGGTCTCCCAAGATCATAGAATTCATTCATTCAAGAAATGTGTGCCAGAAGGAAGTAATTACTTTCAACAGACTTTGGGAAGAAGAAGAAGCTCAACTCATAAGAAGAGAAGAAGAAGATGGGAGCAATTGAAGATCAAGCTCTCACCATTCAAAGAAGATCCCTCAAGCGATGAGGAATGTGAAGAACCTCCTATCCATCTTATCATTTGGATAAGAAATGATGATGTCATGAATGAAGAAGATGATGAAGTAGAAGGAGTCTACCCATGAAACGAATAAAAGATAAGTATTCAATTGTCATTGCATGATATTGTTTTGTTATGCATTTGATTATATTTAGTTGATGTGTTATGCATGATAGACTGTTTACATTAATGACAGTATACTACTGATATGCATGTGATCGGTAAGTAGCTCATGGTGCTATACGTCTCTCCATTGCTACTTATCTAGAATGAAACCTCTTTGCTGACATATTGGATTAGTGCACAAATCTCAATGATATCATGGTAGAGATGGAAGGCATATAGAAAAGTTTCTATTAGATATGGATGAATGTTGTATTGACTAAACAGTTGCATGATGCATAAGAATTTATCATTATGCATATGTTTTATGAAATAGTTCTAACCATGCAACTGGTGCATTTGAATTGTAGGAAAGGTCCTGTACAACCTCCTACAAGAAAAGAAGGATGAGACTTGTTCCAAAGAACAAGTGATGAGAATTCAAGATTCACTCCAATAAACATGAATCTGAAGCTCCGAGGGTCAGAGACACCATGACGGAAGAAAGAGCTTCAGAGAGTGGTAGATCCACCTCGAAGGATGAAGACCACCACGGGTACGAGAGATAACTCAAGATGAAGAAAAGAATGCTATAAAAGAAACTATGATCAAAGAATAACAGTTGATCATGGGGAATGATGTATACGATATGATTTTGAGACATAACGGGAAGTACATAGTATCCTCCATATGGATCTACAAGAACAAGTGTACAAAGAAAGATTCGTGATTTGCCTCAGAAAGAATAGACTATGACATGACATACTCTATTGACCAGTATATATCAAGCATAGAACCACCTATACAGAATGAAGAAGGAAGATAATACTCCACTTCAGGGGGAGTGACTACAAAAGATATCTAAGTTCAACACGGTACGACATGATGGACAGCTTCTTGATGGATCGAGACTTTACCAAGAGTAAAGTGGGTTCCAACCTTCAAATTTGAATGCAGAAGACTAGGATATGTTGATGATCTGACAAGACAAACTCATGGAAGATGTTATGATGAAAGAATACTAGAATGATGTATGGGATATAGTTCTCAAACCAGAAGGAAAGAGTATTGTATCCTCCAAATGGATATACAAAATAGAGCATGCAACTGATGGAAGTATCGAGAAGTATAAAGCAAGATTTGTGGCCAGAGGTTTCTTTCAGAAAAATGGAATTAATTCTGAAGAGACACTTACTCGAAAGATCAGAAGTTGCTTATGATTATGATGTTGCTAATGATGATGATGTTTTCTTATTGAAAGATCAGAATGCGATGATGATGATGATGTTTCTGATCGAAAGATCAGAATGTGATGATGATGAGATCCTGATGATGATGATGCCGTATTATCAAAGTATGATGATGATGATGTACTGATCAAAAGATCAGAATATGATGATGAGTTGATGTTAGAGTATGATGATGTTCGGTTGATGATGGTTCTGATCGAAAGATCAGAGGCTGATGATAATGATGAGTCTGATTGAAAGATCAGAGTATGATGATGATGTTGTTGCTGATCGAAAGGCCAAAGTGCTGAAGATGTTGCTGCTGATTGAAGAGTCAAGATGATGATGAAGACTAAAGATTGAATATGAAGGCTACATGATGTTGAAAAGCTTCCAATGATTTATAGATGTATCACCCTGATGATGTTGATGATGTCCTCTATCTCTCTCCTATTATTGTTGTTGTTGATGTTGTTATAGAATACCCTTCTCGTTAAGGGGGAGTGTTGAAATACTGTAACTTTGAAGAATATTCTATATGTATTTCTTTGTGGTCCCCGATGGTCCTACCGGGAGAACCACTTGTATTACTTTGTACCCCCGATGCTCCTAATCGGAAGAGCTAATAAGATTCATGAGGCAGTCCCCTCTAATTGTAAAGCTGGGTCATTAGCACCCCAGTGTGGTTACTTGAGCCTACATGTGTAACTCGAGCCTACATGATTAACTCGATCCTACATGACAGATGAGTTAACTTAAGTGAACGGATGAATATAAATAGAGGTGTAGTGCTCCTCATTTGGAACACACACACTCACTTGTGTAGCGCATTAGTGGAGAAGAGAAGTAGTTGGAGAAGGAGGAGGATCAGGCTTTGATCTCCTTGCTGGTTTTATCTTTTATCTTTTATCTTTTTGGGGCATGTATACTGAGGAAGTTTTTGCTGGGTTTTTCCCTTTAGGGTTTTCCCAGGATAAATCTTTGTGTTCCTTTTGTATGGTTGTGCTTGTCTATCTTTCAATGATCCTATTTATATGCTTTTGTTATGAAAATGAAATGAAGTAATGATGTCTTAGCTAAGCATATGAAAATTTAACAAAGACATATTTCAAATAGTATAAAGCCATATTTCTAACGGTAAGTACGTTCATATCATTGGATATTCAACGACTACCGAATTATAAATATAAACATTTTTAAACATTCCGACATGTTTTCTATAGAAGCGATGGACGGTTTGCAGAAAATTATTTATTCCCTCACGGATGGTTTGAGGAATTGTTTTATTCTTCGACGGTCGGTTGCGGGAGTTTTTTTCTTTGACAGACAGTTTGTGGGAATTTTTTTATTCTTCGACAACCCTCCGTTTGAGAAAATTGTGATGCGTGCAACTTGATTTTTTAATATTGTCGATAGTATTCATTCACGAAGTTTGTGACAAAATTTCAGATAGCAATATTCCTGATCCAAACGAACACAATCAACAATTGCTTGCTAGACTATGGGATGCATGTAAATGAAGGGGTGATGGAAAATGTTATTGTCCATGTACTTAATACAGGGGATTTAAGAGGAGAAGAATATTGATCTCAACGGCCACAAAAAATTGTAGGGAACATGGACACGCTGAGGATGGGAATGAATATCATCCATTTGCAGG
The DNA here is from genome assembly GCA_001517045.1 of Pseudotsuga menziesii. Lineage (NCBI taxonomy): Eukaryota > Viridiplantae > Streptophyta > Pinopsida > Pinales > Pinaceae > Pseudotsuga > Pseudotsuga menziesii. The sequence goes on from LPNX010745959.1 coordinate 363,760, forward strand.
TTTAGCATTATAAAGTTTTTTGTATTCTTTGCTTCGGTAAATGTATGTATTATTTTAATTTCCTATATTAACTTATATCTATTGATGTATTCATGTATTTATAAATGAAAGACATCCTATGGCATATCGTCCATAGGAAGTGCTTTTAGAACAAGTTCTGGAGGATCATGGAGCATCTATGTTTAATGGAGAACAAGTGAATGATCATATTGAAGAAGATGATCATACTAATAATGTAGTTGAAGATTATGGTACAAATACATTGATCCATGATTCATTTAATGTTAGAATGGATGCTGACGATGAAGATGATAATGAAAAGATTGATGAATTTGATGATGTTCATGATATACCTCTTCTCGATAAGGCATATGAACCCCTTTATGAAGGATCCAAAACAAATCTTCTCTCTACCGTATTGTTGATAATGAACTTGAAGGTTATGAATGGTATTTCAAACATATCAATCACATGGATGCTAAGGTATGTAAAATAATCTGTCACGTATATACGATCGTGATAAAGTTTATCTGTATTCCTCTAATAATATTTCAAACATATCACATATTACGGATGAAGTGTGCTTTGTTAATATTATTTATATATTACATTAACTATATTTTATTTTTATTTGATGTAGCTTGATAGTTGAATTTTTGTTACCACCATCAAATATTTTACCTTGCACATATTGAGATTTATCTTCCATCATGAAAGAGATTGGAATGCATTATGAATTAATTCATGCATGCCTCGATGACCATGTTATATATTATAATCAACATGAATTTGCAACAGAATGTCCGGAATTTCATATAAGTAGATATCGAACAGATCAAGTAACAAAAAAGGTGCCTCGCAAGGTTCTTCGTTATATTCCCATCATTCCACATTTGCAACAACTATTCAGGTGCAATAACATAACACAATTTATGTATTACCATGCTAGGAACAAAAGTCAAGATGATGTTATTCGAATGCCTACAAATGGTTCTACTTTTAGAGATATGGAGAAAAAATGGCATCACTTTAAAGAAGAACCACATAATCTTAGGATTTCTTTGGCAGCGTATGGTGTTAATCCATTTGCATAGATGAAATCCATTTACACGGTGTGGGATATTTTTGTTATTAATAATAACATTCCTCCATGGTTGTCAATAAAGAGGGAGCACATAATGTTGTTGATGATTATTCCAGGTATTTTTTATATACAACTGTTTTATTTCTAATGTAGTTGTGGCATCTCATTTGTCATATTATGTTTCCTAATTTCATATAGTGCATGGTTTATATATCTTAATGGTTCTCATAATTATGTATTTTATATGTACTTCAAATCAGTCAAGTAAGTTCCAAGTCAAATATATAAATGTATATATTGAACCTCTTATAGACGAGCTACTGAAGTTATGGAATGGAATCACTATGTATGACATATCTAGACCAATATGACATCAACAATTTCAATTCCATTCCATGGTTGTATGGAAAATACACTATGCCCCAGGGTTAACCCATTTCTGTGGTTTGTATTTTTAAGTTCCACTATAATTGCATTTAATTATATGAAGTAGTTAATATAGTTTAAATATAATTATAATTGACATAGATATTCCATATATATATATATATTGTAGGTCTTCAGAAAAAGGGTAAATTTGCATGTCCATTATGTGGTCATAAGATCAAATCTCATCGCTCAAAAAGCTTAAGAAAGGAGGTGTTTGATGAGTATAGGAATTTCCTCTCTAAGAATCACATGTATAGAGCAACCGAAAAAAAATCTTTTCAATGGGAAGTAGGATACTGCATTAAAACCACGTAGAATGACACCTCACATTTGGAAGATGCAATACAATAGAAATCATCAAGCTGGTACGTATGGATCATCGTATATGAATTGTTATGTATTTTACTTCTTATTGTGAGTTGTTTATTGTAGTGTCCATTTGTGATTTCTGTAAAGTATTTATAAACTAATATTCATGATGTCTATCATGATCATGAAGGCATTAATGGGATTCCAAGAGGACTGAAAAGTTATCCTATACAATTCAGCAGGTTTCCCTACTATGAGCACCTACAAATTCTCATATGTTTGATACAATGCATATTGGAAAGAATGTGTCTAAAACATTATGGCAACTACTGGAGCTAAGGAGCGAGAAAGATAAAATTCTGAAAGATTGCAAAGACATTCAAGAAGGAAACCATGCAATAAAATACGTCATTCAATTTCATAGCAACAGAGACCAAATTAATATAAACTCAATTCCATGGATGTTTACGGAGCAGAAAAGTAATGTTGTCAAAGAAGTAATACGGAAAATTAAATTTCCCACTGGATTTTGTGCGAACTTGAAGAATATCATAGCAAAAAAAGGTGATTTTGCGGGGGTCAAAATGCATGATTGGCACGTCTTCATCAAGGTAATTAGTATTGTTATGTCCATATAATTTTTTTCATTTTATTGCATAAATTTGACTTTTTGTTTGTATAGCCTTTGTTTAAAAAATGTTGTGGTTTGTATATTGATACAGTATGTTCTACCTCTCTCTCTCCTGGATAACTTCGACAACAATGCCAAACAACTTATATATAATCTTGGGAAATACATGAGGTAACTAGCGATTAGTTGCTTGTGCTTAGTGTTTCTTTAATTCTTCGTATAATTTATATTTTTTTTTGTGCACAAATTCATGTTTTGTAATTTAATGTTTCTTTTTGTTAAATATCATTATTGGTTTGTGTCACTTGTACATGGTTAACATCTAAAGAAATACATAAAGAATATATAAAGTATTGGAGGAGAGAAATTCCTCGTCTCATGTGTGAAATGCAGAAGCATCTACCTTCAGCATTTTTCAATGCACAGGAACACTACCTCATACACCAAGTTGAGGAGATTGAATTATGTGGACATGTGCACTCAAGGTCCATGTGGATGTTTGAGAGGCACTTGAAATTTATGAAGGGTTTGGTGAGACGACGAGCACGTGCTGAGTGTTCTATGATGGAAGGATATATGGTATACCAAAACATGTTGTATGTTAGTGAATATCTTACTAAGTTAGCGTCAAAGCTCAATTTACGTTGCATTTGTGATCCAGACTCCAATAACTATTTTGAAGGGGAGTACTTCAAGGGGAAAGGTAGATCGAGGAAGGTGAAAGGTAATTATTAGCTAGTGGATGTTAATTATATCATACATATTCTAATTGCATATTCAATTTATTGCATCAATTAAGAGCATATACTTTGTTCAAAAAATTTACATATGTCTTGAATTTTAATGTTTATTGTCATCATGCAGTTGGTCAAGACTGGGATGCAATTCATTTATACATCACAAACAATCTTGACTGGATGAAGGTATGGATTGAACGATGGGAACAATTGGGTCATGGAATATCATGGGAAGGTGTGGCTTCATTGGTAAAAGAAACACGTCACAATGGAGATACAAATCTTACAGAAAGGGAAATCGATTTAGCATATGGTTTAAAAGATAAGCATGTAAGAATATTAATAAATCACTCTAAATCTGTTATTTTACAAATTACATTTTGATTTACATGTTGTTCTTTTCCATGTATGGCTACATAAATATTGAATCGTTGTGTAATATTTTCATGTATTGCTTGTTGTAGGTAAAGCACCATAAGGCTATGGTATGCAATGGTTGTAGACATCACATCAAAAAATTGGATGAAACAAAGAAAACAGCAGTCTTTGAGGTGACCAATGTTTCATCTAGAAGTGACAGACATCCAGAACTCTCAGAAAATCGATACTATGGGTATTTGGAAGATATTCTACAGTGTGACTTTAAATCCTTCAAGGTAGTTATATTCATTGTCAAATGGTACAGGTTATGATTGAATTAGTGTGATCCTGATAGAACTATTATTGAACATGATAATGGATTTACCATGGTAAATACAAGGTTGTTTGAGCCAAGAACAGAGCCCTATGTTCTTCCAAGCCAATGTGAACAGGTACTTAACTTGAAGGTTCCAGGTAAAGCGGGCTAGTAATTTGTTGTGAGATACGATCCAAGGGGGAGGTTAGTAAAGTATAACCTAGATGCAGTTAATTAAGAGGGTACTTTGGAAGAAGAAGATGATGATGAAGAGCATGCTCAACATGAGTTATATGATCATGATGATCCAGCAGAAGATGTCCAAGAATTAGTTGAATCAGACGATGTAGCAGGCAATTCCCATGAAGATTATATTGATGATGACATCATGAGCGTAACTAACTTAGATGATGATGATGATATGGACAATCCTTACAATGTTGACTCTGGATATGATGATATAGATGATGACCTGGATGAATAATATTATGAACTATATTGAAAGGTAAATATTTAATTTGACCTATTCTTTTATCTTTCTTTTTTTTAAATATTTACTAACATTAATGAGATCATATATTTACAGATCATCATCATCATCATCATCATCATCATCATCATCATCATCACCATCATCTTCATCATCATCGTCGTCCTCATCATCATCATCATAATCTTCATCATCTTCATCATCGTCAT
>LPNX010745959.1:373324-413324 GCA_001517045.1 Pseudotsuga menziesii
GACTATACAATAGAGCATAAAAAAATTTAAAGGGTTGGTTTTAAAGGTGATGTAACTGGATATTAAAAACCCTTGGAGCGAAAATAATGGTATACGAGACTTCATATGCAAACCATATTAAAACTCCACTTGGAAAACAATGGACTGGGTACGAAAACCATGGCTGTCTTAAAGGTTGTAATCATTGTTTTGGTGAAGGAAAAGAGGTACCCTCATTCTCGCATTGTATTCTTTTACTACTTGAGCTCTTTTGTTCTAATGTCAGTATCCTAGTGGAGGAGTTTGTAGACTCGACCTTCATTAGTGTCTATAAACATACGCCTGCAAAGTTGTCGTCAGTATCCTGGTGGAGGAGTCTGTAGACTTGGCCTTCATCAGATTCTGTAAACATACGCTTGCAAATTTTCCGTTAGTATCCCGGTGGAGGAGTCTGTAGACTCGGCCTTCATTAGAGTCTGTAAACATATTCCTGTGAAGTTTCCAGACTTTGTTATCATTTGTAAACCATCGAAGAGGTATTGTAAACTGCTTCATTTTCCACCAGTAAATTTTTTTCCATAGTGTTTTCGCAAAGAGAAACAATGATTTAACCCTTCGCTTTCACTGAATTCTTTTTACAAGTAACTCCTAGATTGGCTCCTTGTGTTGAGTTTTCTGAACGAAAGGCTGACTATGACGGGCCTATGACCAGTAAGTTTTATGGCCTCCTCCTTAAGGATCTGTGGATGCAATACCAAACAGGACCTACGTTGATAAAAGGGTTTAGGGTTTGCGACTGCTAGATTAATGGTTAAAGTTTTGTTTACTGTAACACGATGGTCTATGGACCCTCTCTGTCAAAAAGTCAAAAAAAATCTCCACGTAGCCTAAATATCAATTCTATGATCATCAAAGTATCAAATCCTACCACCCCTAATGCAAGCTTGGTCCTTATGACCTGCCATTAGACCCTAGCAGATAGAGAATCCTTGTTTACCCATAATTTCCATTATTGGTGAACCATCCCAAATGGTACGGGTTGGGATGGGGAGTGTTGTGGAGTGGGTTTTGTGTCATGTTAGCCTACTTATACAAATGGTCGCAAGTACATCATTGTGGCAATTTAATACTTAACAAATTGGGCGGAATCTCTTAGCGCAAAAACAATTTGACTATAATAAGTTGATCCCCTTGAAGCTATTGATCTTGTCAATCCACCTGCATCAATGACCGTTTACTTAGCGGTTTAAGTTGTTTACCTTGACTCAGCGAATGATGCCAACTTGCAGTACATGGTACTTGGAAACAACGTGCCTTTTTTGGCTGTAATTCCCTGCAATTCATCAGGAGGGGCTAAAAATGCATCATATGTAGGTGCAAATATTGTAATGCCGGACTCTTATTTGTAAGACTCCAAATCTTAAGTAATCCAAGAAACCAGCATCATTGACACAAAAAGTTGAAGTTCCTGGAAATAAAAATAACCTATATAATATTAATCGCATTGTCACGAGGTCAAATGATACCTAAAGATAAAAGCATGGTGCTGATGATTTAAATGTTAATATTGTAAGCAAATTCCTTGACAAGCCACAACTTTTGCATTAAATTCCTCCATAAGTAGTAATTTACTTGATTCTTATTTCCCATTTTATAACAAGTTAGGTTAATTGGTCAAGTCTTTAGGTGTCCTTCCTATGGTTTGATAGAGAGTGATTAAGATTGTCCTACAGTTGGTCATTTGGTATGGCCTATTCTAATCCATGTATTCCAGAAGCATGTGTTACTCAAGAGCAAACCGAATCTCCATTACTTGAAGGTTTTCAACAAATCTACTAATGTTATTATCTCCAAGATTGAGTTGCGCAGGGTGAGTATGGTGAGAGATGTCCGGTTGTTTATGTATTTAACAACATTGGTGGCTAACAATAGTTTTCATAAGTTTTCATACTTTGGTGATCCCCACATAAATGATTCGATATTTAAACCAGATATAGCAGATCCTGCCAAAAACACCCATATCAAGTGCAAGAAACAAGAAAAGTAACAATAGCCCAATTTGATTTTATCTTTCATAAACCCTTTTCGATGCTTGTGGAAGTTGTCACCCTCTGATCAAAGGGTCAATCATGCCTATTACAAGAATCAATCCACTCCAAACATCGACATCTAACACATCAACCATCAATCAAAATTCCTTATGAGCATCACAACTACTAAACTATAGACTACATACCAGCCAACAATCATTAGAGGAAATTTCAATTTAAAATGGGCCTTCCAAAAATAATACAAATTCCATGTCATCATGTATTATCAAATCAAAATGATTTAAAATTCAAAAAGGGAGCACCTCTTAAATAATTTTCTAATATAAATTTGGGGATAGGTATCATAAAAAAAACTACTTTTTTTGTTTGGATTTTCGACATATCTCCCTGTGTTTTTACTCAAGGTTTGATTGGGAGAGCTCGTTGGATGCGGAATTAAATTCCACATCCAACGAGTACCCACTCGGCATACTTTTGGCGGGCGTCTCTACCCCAAAAACAAGAAATACTTGAAAAAAATGTGATGATGACATCATCATCAGGTTTTTCTAGGTATTTCTTGTTTTTTGGGTAGAGGGGCTCATCAAAAGTATGTCGAGCGGAAACTCGTTGGATGCGGAATTTAATTCCACATCCAACGAGCTCTCCTGATCGAAATTTGAGTAAAAAAACAGGGAGATGTGTCGAAAATACGAACAAAAAAGTAGTTTTTTCTTTTCTTCCTCCAAAATTAATAAATATTATTTTATTATTTTAACTACTATTTAATTAATTTTCCTTAGGAGGCCCATTTTGAGTTAAAATTTCCTCTAATGGAAGTAGATCCTCCAGCTCTAAAAAGTTAAAACACACTAGCACCTATTGGAACAAATAATCTACCTATACGCCACCTATTTACAAATGCATCCATTGGATTCTAATTAGGAAAGAGAGTACAACACAACAACATCTTATAACACTTTCCAATACATCAGTTTCCCAATTGAAAAGCAATATAAATATGACTTACTAGTAGAGAGTTTTCAAGCTCGCTTATTTTTCTTCTTTCTTGCTGAAAACAAGCAAAGTTTGAAGTGCATGAGAAACACTGCTACAAATATATACCTACTTATCATGGATAAAAAAATCCACAAAGTCATAAATCCAAAACAACCACCCCACTAAACATTTTAAGTAATAACTACCTGTCTCAACAACAGGAAACTTCTGTTGGACTTCTTCCTCAACCAATGGGGCACTCTCTTGCGATAAAGGCTCTTTTGTGCTAATCATACTCATGTGTTGTCTCAAGCGGCTTAGGCTGTTTTTGTAGACCATTTTTTATCTGATGATTGTTGTGGCTGGTTAACAATTGGATTTTTTTCCAAAAATGTTGTTTTGAGTGTTTGAAGGTTTGGAAATGCATTGGGTGAACTAGGGTTTCGAATTTCATAGTTTCCTTCATTTGAACCACAATAGTTGAGGTTTTCGAATTTCATAGAGCACTTTAAGGTTGGTCTGTTGAAACCTTATTCAAATGGTTTAGACAGAATGGATAGTGGTAGGAAAATTAGACAATAGGTAATGGGAAAAATACAATGAACATGCAAACAAATATAGACAATTTCATCTCCCAACATCTATCCCCAATTGAATATTTTGCAGGTCCGATCTACAACAACCTATGGAAATGAAATAAGTTCTTATCCAATCTAGGGAAGATTTCTTTGATATTCTATGTTTATGAACCCAAATTGTGCAATAAACTTGGCCCAATATCGTGATTCATATTCATCCTTGAGAGTTTCCCATAAAAGTGGACAGTGTATTTTGAGTCATATCTAGTGAGTACCGAATTCCTTTACACAATCTATGTACCTATCAACTTTGTCCAAGGCCAATCTGAATGTAGAGAGGGAAAGAGGCTACCTTTTATCCATCTCATTAGTAAGTAATTGTTGCTTCGCCTGATATAGAGGATGGTTTCCAGTGTTAGAATAATCAACCCATAGTTACCCATATTTGACATTAATTAATCATTTTTGTCTTTTCCTAGATGCTTAGATTCCTCTCTATGCTAGTTGGCTTCCACATGTTCCTAGAAGTCAATACTTTCTAAATTGGGTCATGGAGTGCTTTGGAATCATCCTAGAAACTATTTTAGCAATTCTGCTTTTATTCTTGGTTTCTAAAAGCGCAGTTCTGCTTTTTCTGAAAGCTGCTTTGCTTTACAATTGTTTTAAGGCATAAAGGAAAAGCTAGTCTAGGGGAACTTGCCTCGTTTTTTTCCCACATAATCCTCCTTCCTTTTCTCCAAACAAAAGCATTAATGAGTTGTATTTCCATCACTTATTAGCTTGACCACTTTCTTTATCCAATTCGTGAGCATCTTCATATATTTGGAAAGTCCTTTTTGCACATATGGGGGATTTGACTTGATTTAGTAAGCCTGCTGTTTTGATCAATTCAAATAGCAACCTAGTGCTTTCGAATATATCATGTAATTATATATTTTGGCAGCCTATTACTTCATATGGTTGGATTATGTACACTTATTCAATACAAGATTAAGTTATGCTCCAATTTCAGTCTCCTTTTGTATGAATTTTGCATGTTTGATTAGCAATTTTGTGAGTGTAATTGATATATCACTTGGGTTCAATTTCCACATGGTATCAAATCCTTTGTAGATCGATTTATCTCCTTCCAAATTGTTATTGTAGGTTCTACATCACTGACTGGGAGCGCATTCTGTTGACTGAAGGGCACATGAGCTGAGATATGGACCAATCTCAAAGGATCATCTTGACTCCATTCAATTTCTTTGAATGGAAAGCTGAGATGGAGATATTTTTTAGATCGAAAGGTCTCTACAAGGTTACCATAGCTACTAAGGTAGATCCCAATGTAGCTGCAGAGAAAATCAAATGGCACAATAGGAGGGATGAGGCCTATGGTCTTTTGTGTCTAAGCATTTCAAGAGACCTCCTCTTTCATATTGATTCATTGACATCTCCTAATGTGGTGTGGGAGAATATTGAAGAGATTTTTGGAAAGATATATGAGATGAGAGGACATCAAATCGAGAATGAATTTGATCTCCTTGAGTCCCAGTAGCTTCGAATCTACTTTACCAAGTTTAAAGGCCCTTGTTTTGCAGTTAAAACAATGTGGGATTGAAAAGAAGGAAGAGAAACTAGTTTTAACCATTCTCTCAAATCTTGGTACCGAATATTTAGTGTTTGTTTCGACCTTCCATGCCACTAAATTGATAGCTCGAACCTAGAAGATTCCTAAGCTTGCAGAGTTCGTGGAATCCCTTACCTAGGAGCAAGATAAATTGGTGATGATCGACACCATCAAACTTGCCAAAGACCAAGCTTTGGTTGCTGGAAATTCAAAGGTGGATTCAAAAAGCAAGAAAAAAGCTAAAAATCCACCTGAGCAAAAGAGAGACAAGTCAAAGTCTCAAGAGGAGCCCTCAAGCTCTAAGAAGAACTTCCAGAAGAAGAAGAACAAAGGAGAAATAAGCAAGTGTACATACTGCATTAAGGGCTATCATCCTAAGAGCTCTTGTATGAAAAATAAAATTGGCATGTTGACCCAACTCCTGGAGAAGAACAACATCTCCCTTCTTGATTGCTCAAAGAAGAGGGAAGGAGGATCAAATTCAAAATGCAAGGAGAGAGTACATGCTTTGGTTGTTGGCACCTCAAGCTCATGTAGCTTCATCATTGATTCTGGAGCTTCCAAACATATAGTTTTGACAAGGGATATTTTTTCCTTTCTTGACATGTCGAAAGGTCCACCAATAGTTTTGGGAGATAACTCTCTGGCTGACAGTATGGGGAAGGGTAGGATTGATCTTGACCATGGTAATTTCAATAATGTGTTGTATGTTCCAGGTCTTGCCTCTAATCTCTTTTCAGTGTGTCAAATGACTCACACTGGATCTCCAAAGAAAGTTATTTTCTCCCCCAATGAAGTTGAAATCATAGATATTTTGAATGGTAAAGTCATAGAAAAAGGTGTTGTTGATCACACTTCAAAGGTATACATATTTTCCCACTTTCTACCTACTCAAACTCTTCTACTCTTCTTCCTCATGCTAATGAAGTAAGAAAGATTTGGCATGAAATATTTGGCCATATTAACTACAAGTATCTTTCTGATTTGAGTGAAAAAGATACAGTCATAGGGTTACCAATGATTTAGTTTTCTAAAGGAGTCTGTCAAGGTTGTATCCTAGGAAAACACCCAGAGCACAAGTATGAGAGAGCTAATCATGAGAGAACCTCTACACCCCTTGAGTTGATCCACAATGACATTGCTGGTCCATTTCCTCATATGTCCATGAGTTAGGCCAAATATGCACTTACCTTCATAGATGATTTTTCTAGGTATTGTTGGGTTCACTTCCTAAAGCATAAGTCTGAAGTTTTTGACCTTTTACAAGTCTTTAGAGCCTTGGTTGAGAACCAGTATGGGAGGAAACTCAATATCATCATATCTAAAAATGGTGGAGAGTATGTCAAGTCTGATTCCATCCAGTATTGCAAAGAGGCAGGTATCCAGATGCAGCATTTTATTCCTTACACACCACATCAAAATGGTGTTGCTGAGAGAAAGAACAGATCATTGAAAGAGATGGAAACTTGCATTATGGAGGCTAAAAATTTTCCACCAAATTTTTGGGATGAGGCTATAAACTATGCATCCTATATCTAGAATAGGGTGCCACATAATAATATTGATGGTATGACTCCTTTCGATTCTTGGAGTGGGAACAATCCAGATGTGACCCATTTCAGGATTTTTTGATCAAAGGATTGGGATAGAATTCCAACTGAAAAGAGGAAGGCTTTGCAACCCCAAATCCAAGAGTGACTATTTGTTGGGTATTCTGAAGATTCAAAAGGGTACAATCTGATCAACTTGAGCACTAACAAATCCTTGATTGAAAGGAGTGTTCAGTTTGAAGAAGAGCCTTTAGCAGCAGTTGAAGTTGGAGAGTCCTCTTCACCACCATAGCCATTGATTGTAAGTGAAGAGACTAATGAGTTTTCTGATTCTGATATGTCTGATAATGATGATTTAATTTCATATCCTAACATCCCTACAAGACCAAATTTGGCAGCAAGGACCATTCATGCAGCTGGGGAACTAGCTTGAAAGCCTAGTGACATTAGGAGGACTAGATCTCAATTTGAGAGTGCCCTTTGCGTGAAATATCCACTCTTTGCTGAGAAGTGTTATTTGATGGTTGATTCTGATCCTCAGTTATATGAATATGCATCACATGATCCAAGATGGAAAACAACCATGAAAGAAGAATTCAGCTCTCTCCAGAAGAACAACACATGGGAACGGGTTGATCTCCCCCTAGGGAGAAAGCTAGTGAAGTGTAAGTGGGTATTTAAAACTAAGTTTTTTGCTTATGGTTCACCTTTGAAATATAAAGAAATATTGGTAGCCAAGGGCTACTATCAAGTACATGGTATTGACTACAATGAGACCTTTGCACCAATGGCAAAGATGGACTCCATAAGGCTATCTCTAGCCATTGCAGCTTTGAAGCAATGGGAAGTACATCACATGGACATGAAGTGTGCTTTTATAAATGGAGATATAAATGAAGAGATTTATATGCAGCAACCTGAAGGGTTTGTTTCTAATCCATATTTAGTGTGCAAGTTAAAGAAATCATTGTATGGGCTCAAGCAAGCCCCTAGGGCTTAGTATGCCAATATTGATGGCTTTCTGCTGTCATTGACTTTTGTTCAATGCAAGTATGATCCTAATGTATATTTGAAGCTGATTCATGGTTATTTAATGATGATTTTTATATGTGGATGAACTACTAATCAAAGGAATTTCAAAGAAAGAGATTTCATCCTTGAAGGATGCAATGAACCATGCATTTTCCATGACAGATTTGGGGTTGTTGAGCCAATTCTCGGGTCTCGAAATTTCTCAATACCAACATGGAATAAAATTCCATTAGTCCAAGTATGCTTCATATTTTCATGATATTTTCTCACCAAGTTCAGTATGAAATATTGCAAGCCAAGCAAGACTCCATTCCTTTCAAGAGTTAAGCTTGAGGGAGCAGGTTCTTATCCTATGGTAAATAACACATTGTATAGGCAATTGATTGGGTGTTTTATTTATCTTACACATACTTGAACTGACTTATATTATGTAGTTAGTGTGGCTTCAATATACATGGATCAGCCTCATGAGATCCATTGGAGAGCAGCCATGAGGGTCCTAAACTTTGTTCAAGGAACAAGGACTCATGGGATTTTCTACAAAGCAAAATATAACTTAGAGCTAGTTGGATTTACTGAAAGTGATTGGGCAGGTGACAACACAGATTGAAATTCTACCTCAAGATATGTGTTCATGCTTGTAGAAGGACCAATCAGTTGGTCAAGTAAGAAATAGAGTGCCATAGAACTCTCAGCTACAGAGGCAGAGTATAGAGGAGTTGTAAATGTAGCTACTCAATGTTTGTGGTTGCAGGGGATACTTGGAGAATGTGGCTTTGAATCAGATTTTTCAACAGTCATCTATTGTGACAATCAAATCACCATTCGAATCTCCATTGATCCAATTCAAAGACAAAGAACCAAGCACATTGAGATCCATATGCACTATATCAGGGAGCTTGTGCATGATGGCACCATTGCTCTACTCTACTGTGCATCTTTAGAACAAGTAGCAGATATCTTCACCAAATTTTTCTATGAGAAGACCTTCGGTAATATCAAATCACTACTAGGGATTGCTGATCATGTGGTAAAGTGTGATTGATAACAAGATTTCCAAAATTTTGTTTCCTGTCCATGTTTAAGGGAGGATTTTCCCACTGGGTTTTTGCCTCTTTCCTTGGTTGTATGGACATGCAGTATGTAAAAGGGTGACTAAGCCTTGTTTCTAGGCCCTATAATTTTCTGATATTTACTCATAAATTTAGGCTTAAGGGGGGTTTTTAGAATAATCAACCCATAGTTACCCATATTTGACATTAGTTAATCAATTTTGTCATATTCCTATATTCCTCTCTATGCTAGTTGGCTTCCACATGTTCCTAGAAGTCAATACTTGCTAAACTAGGTCATGGAGCACTTTGGAATCATCCTAGAAACTATTTTAGCAAGTATTCTTGTTTTCCTGGTTTCTAAAAGCGTCATTTTGCTTTTTCTGAAAGCTACCTTGCTTTACAACAGTTTTAAGGTATAAAGGAAAAGCTAGTCTAGGGGAACTTGCCTTGTTTTTTTGCCACATCATCCTCCTTCATTTTATCCAAAAAAAAGAATGAATGAGTTTTATTTCAATCACTTATTATCTTGACCACTTTCTTTAGCCAATTTGTGAGCCTCTTCATAGATTTGGAAAGTCCTTTTTGCACCTATGGGGGATTTGAATTGATTTAGTAAGCTTGTTTTTTTGACCAATTCGAATATAAACCTAGTGCTTTAGAATATATCATGTAATTATATATTTGAGCAGCCTATTACTTCATATGGCTGGATTATGTACACTTATTCAATACAGTATTAATTTATGCTCCAATTTCAGTCTCCTTTTGTATGAATTTTGCATGTTTGATTAGCAATTTTGTGAGTGTAATTGATCTATCACTTGGGTTCAATTTCCACATCTATCTTGTTATTATCAATCCAATTTAACACAAGGATATTGATGTAGGTTGTCTCCCTATTATTAGCAATCTTGACATGTTCAGAGTCAACCACTTAGGAAGGTCTAAATCTCCACGTGAGCTGCAAAATGGGAGTGTTGTTGTTAGTTGGGGATTATAGTAATTGTTATCAGTATTATTCTTGCTATAGTGTACATGGATATTTTCTATTGTCAATTGTACAAGGGAACTGGTTGAAGGACTTGGAGCTAAATGTCATGGTTTTAGAGAAGATAATAAAATGAGAGATTGGTTTCCCTCTTTAAAATTTATTTTGTATTATTATATGAATGTTGTGTGATGAATAATGTTCAATTAGCACTATGTATTGCATTTTCTTTATGTTACAATCAGATGTGAATTCCTATATAATGGACATGTATGTTTGCACAAGCTTTGTAAAAGTTCAAATAAGTCATATTAATTCTACAATGTCCTTAATTAGCTCTCCATCATTTCACATAGGTCTAGGAAGTGATTTGGGTGAGACCTTCCTCCCCTCCACAAGAACTAAAAACGTCAATGCAATATACTACAATGGTACCATTTATTTGCCTGTGTGAGAACCTTAGTCTTAATGTTTGCACCAACAACAAAAAATTCTTGTCAGGACTGATTCTTAAATATGGGTGTGCTAATTGAATGGGAACCTTGGTCGCAAAGAGTCAAATCTAGGATTAGTGGGAAAAGAGATTTGAATATTTCATCCTACAAGAAGCCAATTGTAGGGTTGGAATACCATAAAGCTTAAGGAGTATGTCTTGTGTAAAGGACCTGTATTAGGACAATAAAAAATTGTTTGGTGTAAGTTTTCACTAATTCTATATAATTTTCTTAAGAGGCTTGCAAAAACCCCATAATATCAATATTGGGAAAAGAAACCTATTTTCTACATTGTTGAGAACCTAGTTAATTTGAACCATTTGGATCATTGACTGAATCAAGTTGTTGAATTCTAGGTTTAGAACACAATGAATGTGTACATAGGCCCATTGTGCATTTGTAGTCTACAATCTATTTCATGGTGCAAAAAAAATCTATTCTTGCATCCCCAATTTTTCTATGGCTCTCTGCAAGTCCCCAAGTGACTCCAAATATTTTGAGAACACCAACATTACTCAAATCCTAGTAGATCGAAAGTAGGGAAAAAATGCCTCTTCATGGAAATTCTTGTTATTTAACAAGGATAATAACTTCCACAACAAAAATACTTTCAAACCAAAATGATATATATGTATATAGTTTTCCATTGAAAATTTCCTTAGGTAAAACCTCTAGGCAGTACTTCGCATTCCAGGCATTGATCTTGGGGTAAATGTTGTCAGCAGACATGTATGCTTGACCCTAAGGGCCTCGTGGATTCTATCTTATGACCTCCTTCTGACTTTGGCATGGAAAGTCAAACCACTTGAATTATCCCTAGGGTTTCTCGCAGGTGCATTGGCTGGAATGTTAGTAAGCCTTTGGTTGCACTTGCATCCAATAGATATTTTGAAGACAATAATTCAATCTCTTACTATTGGTCATAGGTTTCTCTTTCATAATTCGGAGTCCATTATGTCAGAGAGGTATGCTTCTTTTAAAGTCAAAATAAATCCCTGTAAACTTTTCATTTGACTAATTACCAAGACTGATGTGTTGTCTAGTGCTTTTTTAATTTTATTTCAATTGTGGTTGCTTGGATTCTAGGTATAAGAGTCTTCTACAGAGGTATAGGAAGTAACCTTGCATCATCTACACCTATATCAAGAATTTATAACTTTATGTATGAGTCTGAAAGAAACCTTGTTGCCACACTTAGAAAAGGTAAAGACTTCTTCTGCGTCACATCCTGTTCATTGTTTTATATTAGAAATTGATTTATTACTTCTCCAAGTAGAGAAACGTGTTTCCACTTGTAGTGTGGATGTCTACTCATTAAGAGACAATCCCTGCCATGAAATTCCCTAATTCCCTAATTCCGAAGGTGTTGGTAGTGTAACATAGTCATCAGATTTGATGGATATCCGTTCATCGTTTCACTACTTAAAGGTCATAAATCCAAGGACTGATACTTCTTGAAAGTCTGGTAACCGATGCACTGAAGGTGTCAGTAGTGTATCATAGTCATCGGATTTGATGGATATCCAATGACAAATGTCACTCTAATAATGTCGTAAAACCGACTACCTTGTATAAATTTATAAAAAAAATAACCCTGTACGGCCCCAACAAGAAATTGGGAAGATTGGAGCAGGTTTGGTGTTGGTGTCTTACCCTAAGTAAATTCACTCTCGCCGTATGGAAAATATCTTGAAGAATTATTAATCACAAATCTAAATTAGATACTCAAAACAATTCGAGGAAAACTCTATGATTGATATCGGCTGTAAGGATTGAATGATCTAGTAACATCCTTGGGATCCTAGATTCATTGATACAATCACCTAAACTATTCACCCAAGATTGTTGATATGAGACATATCTATGCCCATGCATATTGTCAAGGGAGTTAAGAGTGAAGATCATGAACTCATTAAGATGAAGAGACAAGTGGATGAACTATCAAACTTGAGCATCTGCTTTGTTAATGTAGATTAGATTTAGTTAGTTTCTTTTCATTCATAGGATAAATCAGAGCAAGTTAAGAACTCATGGTTTCACATATAGTGCAATATAGAACATATGAAGCATTACACCCCTAGGTTTATAATTAAGTATAATTTAGAGATGAAGATGTTAGGATATTTAGACACTTAGGAGTTAGTTAAGATCAACTTGTGTAATATATCTGTTAGGTAAAGTGTGTTTCTTTAGTATGCATTAATATGCATTTGTAAATATTATAATTCGATGGTCACGATGTGTTATAGACATAAAGTGATCCGACGGTTCAACTTATCTTAGATCATACCTAACCTTGATCTATGGCTTAACACCCAATTGGTCCATGATCTCTATTTAAATAACATAGAGGTTCCTTGGCTATTTGATCGATTATAAGAAGCTCATTTGTAACTTTCTTTCTTTTGCATAATAAATTGCTAAAAGTAGCTATTTGGTTGGGGTCGTGGACTGTTTCCCTCTTGAGGTTTTTAACCACGTCAAAACATCGGTGTGTTGATCTATGATCTGTTTGTGTGAGTGTATTCTCTATGTGTTCATTATTTTGGGAGTACCCTATGTACCTGAACATGGTATCAGATTGTTTATGAAGAGCCGCTTCCAGTTGTGATCTAGATCTTGAACAGTTGTTTCCGAAAATTTGAAAGGGTTACTAGTTCTGGATTTTTTATGCATTTGTGGCATGTGGGAGGTTTTCCATTGCGTCTGGAGTGACACTTCCATTAAGAAATAGTTTTCGTTTCATCGAAAACCATTTCTATTTGATCCAAAAACACCCATTTCGGCAAATCTGAAGGTATAATTTTACAGTGACGGTTTTGTTTTTTTTGTTTTTTTTTAAATAAAAAAAAGGATCTCATATTTTTTTGGTCTCGAATTGTTTCCTTCCATGTCTACGTATGCTCTTTTTCGTGCAGCTTGTGTGATCACAGTGAATCAAAAACATAAAGGGAAAGTGTTTTTCTCGGCTGCGTATGCTCTTTGCCGTGCACCTTGTGCGATCGCGATGAATCAGAAACAGAGAGAA
The DNA here is from genome assembly GCA_001517045.1 of Pseudotsuga menziesii. NCBI lineage: Eukaryota > Viridiplantae > Streptophyta > Pinopsida > Pinales > Pinaceae > Pseudotsuga > Pseudotsuga menziesii. Next base: position 386,670 of record LPNX010745959.1, read on the forward strand.
AACTTAGAATTTTCAGGTAAGATAACGAGATATAACCCCAAAAGCATCGAAAAGTATTTTTGTTTTCGATTTGTGGTGTGATTTGCAGGAAAAAAGAAGCAAGCACGGAGACCGAGAGAGAAAAGTAAAAAAAACAAAACCCCTTTCTCATTCTCTTATTTTACGTACCTTTTAAACTTAGCTCACTTGGTTTAAAGTTGCTTTATTCCTTAATAAGTATTGATTTCAAGTCTTATTAAGTTACTTTTTTAATTGTGCATGCAATTTATAATTTTAAGTTACTTTAGTGTAAAAGTGCATCTCACTTAAATTAAAAATAAAATAAAATAAAAAGTGAGTCACTTAAGTCTTTTAGTTTATTGCCGCACTATTTAAAGTAACATTATTGTAAAAGTGAAAATCACATATTTTACAAAAATGATTCACTTAAAACAACTTTCTTATAAAGTGATTGTCAAAGTTTCATCTTGGGAAGAAGGGGTTTTTTTTTGTTGGTCAATTTATATCTTCCACGTCACTATTGGGGACATCTTCAACATTTTATTTGATCAAGCATAAATTCATCATACAGAATCAGTTTTAAGTGTCGTTTTTTTTAAACGGCTTGATTTTTCGAGCTCTTTGCATCCATATAGTTGGTTTCTATTTTTCATCCATTATTTTACAGTATGGCTGCCCTTTGTGATATTCTACTTACCAATTCTAACTATTTTTCATGGAAATCTCATATGGAGGATGTTCTACAAAGTATGAGACTTTTAAGAATTAACTCAGGGAAAGAAACAGAACCCACTGATGATGATAAGAAAATAAAATGGGAAAATATATGTGATAAAGCTCATGGATTGATTGGGATGTCAATCTCTACTGATTTGCGATTCCATATATTTGGAATTGATGAACCTGATAACGCTTGGGAAAAGTTGGAATCTGTGTTTGGTAAACACAATGAAATTTGAGGTCATCAACTTGAGAATGAATTGATTTCTTTAAATCCAAGTGATTTTTCATGCATTCAAGATTATCTATCTAAGTACAAAACTCTTAGACTCTTATGTGAAGAATGCAAGATTAAGAGAGAAGACAAAAAATGTATTTATCATATTCTTTCAAAACTTGGACCTGCATATTCTATTTTTGTATGTACATTTTAATCCATGAAAGAATCCTTGACTGCAGCTAGCTATCAAGTCCCTAGTCTTGAATCCTTTTGTGATTCCTTAATTAAAGAGAAAGATAAGCTCATTCATCTTGGAATGATTAACAATGCAGATAAATCTGGGAAAGCCTTATTATCCCAATAGAAAGAAAAGTCCAAGCCTCCAAAGAAACAAATTTTTTGCAATAATAAGCCAAACAAGGGTCCCAAAGCCTCTCAGTCAGCTCCTTCTTTAAAAAATGACAAAAAATCCAAGCCAAAAGGAAAGAAGACCAAGCGTCATTGCAACTATTGCAGGAAAGATAATCATGATGAATCTAAGTGTTTCAGGAAGATGGAAGCCTTGGAAGCAGCAATGAAGAAGCACCACATCAGCTTAGATTTGACTTCAGAATCTACCTCTCATGGGCATGCACTTTGTGCTTCTGGTTATTCTTATACTGCATCTTCTTCTTCTACTCAAAATGAATAGCTCATTGATTATGGATCATCTTATCATATGGCTAAGGATTAAGCCATCTTTTCTACTATGCATGAATGTGACACCGAACAAATATTTGGCGATGATGATAGATCTCTAAGCATTGTAGTATCTGGAATAGTTCCAGTAGAAAATGGTCATTATAGTGATGTACTATGTGTTCCAAGAATTTCCTGCAATTTTTTGTCAGTCTATAAAATCACTCATTCTAGTGAAGGTAAAATCGTAATGTTTACACCTCACCAAGTTGTAATCAAGGATTTTAAATATCCTCAACATGTCCTAGATACCGAAATTATTGATGATATTACCAGGTTGTACAAATTTAACAACTTTGGGTCATCACCTTTTCGTTCAGTTTTTGTTGCTCATAGCGATAACTTGAGCAAAATTTGGCATAAGCGATTTGGTCACTTAAATTATCGTTCATTTCAACAACTATGTAAAGACAATATGGTGATAGGTCTTTCGATGGTATCTTGTAGGGATGGTCTTTGTTCCGGTTGTGTACTCGAAAACATCATCAGGACAGTTTTGACAAACGTGCCTCTTGGCATGCCTCGGCTCCCTTGGAGCTTGTGCATAGTGACTTGTGTGGTCCTCTTCCATCTGCTTCATTTTCTAGTTTCAAATATTTCTTAACTTTCATTGATTATTACTCCAGATGCACTTGGGTTTATTTCCTAAAACTTAAGAGTGAAGTATTTAACATGTTCTTGGCCTAAAAAGCCCTTGTTGGAAAAAAATATGGTCATCAAATAATTAAGTTAATATCCGACAATGGAGGAGAATGTGTTAACAAAAAGTGCACTACTTTCTGCACTGAACAAGGAATCCAACAACAACACACTTTAAAAGAATGGTGTAGTTGAATGGAAGAACCGCACTATAAAAGAAATGGCTAATTGTATGATCCAATCTAAGGGACTCAAGTCTTCAATTTTGGGTCGAGGCCATAAATTGTGCAAATTACAGAGTTAATCACACCCCCACTAAATCTTTACAAGGTATAGCACCGGAAGAAGCATGGAATAAAATTAAACCAGATGTAAGTCACTTCCGTAATTTTGGTCGTGAAGCATGGGCTCACATTTCAAATGAAAAACGAAAAGCATTGTAGCCTAAAAGTGAAAAGTGCATATTTGTTGGATATTCTGAATATGTAAAAGGTTATAGACTTCTTCAACCACATTCAAATGATGTAATCATTAGAAGAGATGTTAAATTTGATGAAAATCTCTTGTCCTATGACCCTAACTCAGCGGTTGTGCCATCTTTGTCCTGCGAGCCTGATTCGGCAATTGTGCCTTCTTCTACTTCCAACTTCCTTGACAGATTTCCAAATCCAATTTCCGATGATGACAGTGAGGATGAAAATCCACCTCCGCCTACTCATATTCCTCTAGTTGCACCAGCACCATTGCTTCCTCGATGGGTCTGTTCAACATGTGAAGTAGTTGGTGATCTTACCAGTGATCCTAGAGATCAACGTCGAACATGTTCTCAGTTTCAACGAGCCTCTTCTCTTTTGGATCAAGTTTCCAAGAATCATGATCCAAAAACTTTTGCAGAAGCTTCAAGAAATCCAGATTGGGATGCAGTTATGGATGAAGAATATCGTTCCTTAATGACAAATGATACTTAGGATATTGTACCTCTTCCGAAAGGAAGAAAATTTGTCAGATGTAAATGGGTCTATAGAACTAAGTATGCATTAGATGGAAGTATTGAAAGACTTAATTCAAGGTTAGTTTCCAATTTTTTTTCCCAAGTTGAAGGGATTGACTACAATGAAACCTTTTCCCCTGTCGCAAAAATGAAATCCATCTACCTTGTTCTTTCCCTTGCCGCCTAACATAACTGGGAAGTCCATCAAATGGATGTCAAGTCTGCATTCTTACATGGTGATTTACAGGAGTAAATTTACAAGGAAAAACCTCTTGGATATGTTCAGAATAACTCTAGCCATGTATGTCTCCTTAATAAATCCTTATATGGCCTAAAGCAAGCTCCTAGAGACTGGTTGGCCAAAATGGATAGCTTTCTACTTGACACTAGTTTTTCTAGATGCCATTCTGAACCCAATGTCTATACCAAGAAAGAAGGAAACTATCTCATCATACTTGTCCTTTATGTCGATGATCTTATCCTTACTAGTAGTGACCCTAATCTTTTAACCCATGTGAAATCCAGTCTTAAGCAAAATTTTGAAATGCTAGACTTAGGACATTTGCATTATTTTCTTGGTCTCCAATTCTTGCAAACCAAATAAGGAATCCTTCTTTCCCAGTCTAAGTATGCTTGTGACCTTCTTCATCACTTTCACATGGAATATTGTAAACTAGCCCCTTTTCCCTTCCAATCTGGAGTCAAACTTTCTGCCACTTGTACTTCCCCTGAAGTAGATGCCACCTTGTATCGTCAGCTTGTTAGTAGTCTCTTATACTTGACTCATTCCCTTCCTAACCTTTCCTTTGTCATTGGTCGTGTTTCCCATTATATGCAAACACCTCATGAAAGTCACTGGAAAGCAGCAAAAATAATACTTCGATATATTCGAGGTACAATTCAGTTTGGGATTCATTATAGTACAGGGGGGACACCTTTGTTGGTTGGTTCCACTGATTCAGATTGGGCTGGCGATCCTGATGATTGAAATTCTACTGCAGGTTTTGTTTTCAGTCTGGGATCTGGACCTGTCACTTGGGCTTGTAAGAAACAACAAGCTCTTACTATTTCTTCAGCAGAAGCAGAATATTGAACCACAGTTAATGCCAGTCAAGAAGTGAAGTTTTCTAAACTTCGACCTATGTTAGGAGTTCAGGAACTTGTCATTAAGGGGGGATAGGCTCTAATGTCTCCTTCCTTGTCCTAATAGTGTCACTTTTGTAAACCCTTCAATCCTATCCCAAGTTGTCCTTAAGGGGGGATGTTAGGATATTTAGACACTTAGGAGTTAGTTAAGATCAACTTGTGCAATATATCCATTAGGTAAAGTGTATTTCTTTAGTATGCATCAATATGCATTTGTAAATATTCTAATCTAATGGTCATGATATGTTCTAGACATAAAGTGATCCAACGATTCAATTTCTCTTAGATCATACCTAACCTTGATCTGTGGCTTAAAACCTGATTGGTCCATGATCTCTATTTAAAGATCATGGAGGTTCCTTGGCTAGTTGATCGATTATGAGAAGCTCATTTCTAACTTTCTTTATTTTGCATAATAAATTGCTCCAAGTAGCTATTTGGCTGGGGCCGTGGACTGTTTCCCTCTCGAGGGTTTTAACCATGCCAAAACATCGGTGTGTTGATCTATGATATGTTTGTGTGAGTGGTTGCTCTAGGTGTTCGGTCTTTTGGGAGTACCCTATGTGCCCGAACAGAAGCAATTCATTCATCATTAGAATACCTCGGCTCAACACTTCTATGGTGACATTTTTAAGGAGTCCTTGAGATTCCATAATGTTGCTTGAATATTTTTTTAATACCTTTCCTCATTGGAATTATTCTAGAAAAAAAAACACATGAATATTGTCCCCTATTCCCTACCCTTTTTAACATTTACATTTCTAAGTTAGAGGCTTGTTTGGAAGAAGTATATTGTTATAATAGTATTTAACAAGAAAATTCATAATCTTCTTTTTACATTGATAATGTTGTTCTCATGGTGATGAGGTGTCCCTCCAGTCTCTTCACCTTTTTGGGCATAGAAATAAAATCTGATTAAACCAAGTATTTCCTTAAATTTTATTCTTAAGGTATAATAGACCAAAGTTGGTCTTAGTGAACATTAACAATCACCCACCGTCACTAAAGTGGTATTAGAGAGAGAGAGAGAGAGAGAGAGAGAGAGAGAGAGAGAGAGAGATTTTATGAGTATACCCTAGCCATATGCCAACCCTTGTTTGTGGGACAAAATACACCTTCCATACAATGATTTAATTCCTTAATATATGGAAGTGTGCATGCCCTAACCCCCACTAGATTCGAACTTATTACCACTAAGGATGAAACACATGCTCTTCACATTAGGCCCACTCAATCAACCTCAAATTTGTTTTCGATATTTTCATGTGATTGGGTCTATTAATGAATGGACAAGGAAAATGAGATAATGGATTATTATCATGATTCCCTTGACGATGTGAGTGAATTTCGATCTTTTACTCATAAGAGGACATCTTTGGATTAAGGAGAGATCTATATAGAGATGGACATACCTTTGGATTCGTGAGTTATGCAACTAGCGCTACAAACCTGTAATACCCTCTCATTTAGCCCCTTGACATGTTATTATTATTTTGGTGTTGTGACATTCAATGCACGAGGTGAATCTTGTATTAGATTCAGTTCATTTTAGGGAACAAATCAATGTTAATGGTGAATGATGGCTAATTAGGGAAGGTAAGCTTGACATAAAATGTTTATAATTGCTAGAAAATGTGGCAAATGGTGATATGTATTTGCAAAACATGGGATAAGTAGAGATTGTAAAATTTGAAATCCTAGGTCACTAAAGTGCATATGTTCACAATTAAACAAGTAAATTTGTGAATTTCATTAATTCCTCAATGAAATAAAAACCATAGAACCAATCGCACAATAGCTGGAAATTCAATAGCGAAAGCATTAAACACATACACACAAATTTTTCCTTCAACATCAGTTTTTCATTCCTTAAAAAAAACTTAGAAGGAAACCTTTGCAAACTGCCAAGTTGGTTCCAACACCACTTCCAACCAGCTCATTTCATGTTTAGAAAGAATTAATAAAATAAAATTTAACACAATAACGCGTCAAACTATACAACAACAAAAAAATACAAAAAAAAATAACATAGAATTTTAGTAATGTCCTCTCTAAAACCTTTAAAAATAGTCAAATATGTCATTAACCATGAAATATGATCCATTGTATACTAGATGAAATCACAAGCATTGCTTGAATCCCAAGGTCCTTCCATGCCATTTGGAATCAAGCTTTTTCAATTTAGTGTATTTAATCCAAAAGCCACAATTGATCTAGATTCACTCTCTAATATTAGATAATTGCATGAGAAATTAGGTGCTCTAGAAAAAATTTTACAGTACAACAAAAATACAGTATAACATTGGTTTTTACTTTGACTCCTTTTGTTATCAATCTCACTATATTCATAGTTTAGATCATAAAATGTGTTGTTCAAAATACGTCATTGCATAACATTTTAAAAACGTGTTTGCATGTACATAGAAATTCTTACTTATCATATAAAAACAATTTCCATTCTTAACTTTTAAATAGTATTTCTCGTCCCATGAAGTACACGAATGTTGATCACATTGGGAAAAAACAAAAACAAACCTTACATTAAAAATGAATTCAAAATATACCCCGCTTTGTTGAGAAAATCATTTAAAGTATCCCATGTTGGCATTGGAAGGCATACATCTGGGAATCCAATTATTATTGACTTCCATCCAAGACTTACATCATATGTGGTTCAATTTATTTATGTTTCGACCATCCTTTGGTAATGGGGATAATGCCAAATCAATTTCTATGACTGTAGAATAGATATGGGAACCAAAAAACTATAGAGATTTATTTCAGAATTTAAAAATGCATTGTCATGGGGTTTCCCCTTCCCGTTTTCATACACAGGGAAACAAGTTACCGTCAAACCTCAACACGTCATTTTGGAAACTCGAATCTCTACGAATTGATTTCTACAAATTGTAAGTTGTTACTCATGCATCCATGGTCTGTGTGGTATTCAAATGGTGATGAATCTCTTTTTTCATGGTTTTCGTGGCTCTAGATATGTGTAGGCGTAGAAACTTAAAACAAACATGGTGAGAGACAATTACAGAGAAGAATACTGGAGCTCCAAATAGAGAATGAGGAATGACGAAGAAATGAAAGTGGATTATATAAAGGATCAATATATGGCCTTGCATTGTTTGGAAATATAAGAGGTTGAGAAAGTGCTTCAAGTCCCACACTAGCATTTGTAGTAGTCATTTTGGTGATCACGCTATTGACCAAAAAATATTTCACATGTACAGTTATAGTTCAACTGTGGTTCATGATTCTTATTTGTTTGTGCATAAATTCTTTATATGCAAAGAGCACGCAATTATATCAATGCATAAGTTGAAATATCGTAGTTGATTGTTTTATTTATCTATTCTCTCAATGAACTAATTGTCACCACTTGAAATCCATCCTTGTATCCAAATAAATATATATCATTGTGATGAGCTATTTCACCAAGTTGGAAAAGGTTGTGGAATTACTCTCTATTAGAAGGACTACCATTTCCCTCTTCACCTTTAACAAAAACATTTGCATATAATTTTACATTAAATAATTTATCATCATTGACCATAGTATATCCTTCTAATATGATGAAATGTAAGAACTATGCCACAACTTCCATATTACCCATAATGACTTCCTCACCTTTTTGTCCTTAAGGAAATGACTAATCTAAATCCAACTATAATGGTACGATGGCCTAATTAAAATTAATTTATGCAACAATGAAAAATATGAGAAAGAGAATAACATAAACACGTGTGCTTAAAACTATATAAATTAAATTATTAACAATATAAAAATGGATGTGCACTAGCCCTAAGGGTTATCTATCTTAGTTTGTGCAACTAAATTCCAAGATCATGTTGGTAATTAGATGCAGTGTTCATGTCCTTAGTTCTATTTGCACGGGGTTATGCACACTAACTCTATGTCACCCTTTACATTAGGTACCCTCCTCGAAATGTGGGATGTGCTTGAGAGTTTCTCAGGGATTTATTTCCAAGGTAATAGAAAAGAAAAAAAGTGGATATGCAATAGTAACTGGTTAATCAATTCAAGCGGAAATTTTTTTGTATAAATACATGGTTGGAGAAAAATCAAAATATACATCATCATAACAAACATAAAATAAAAGATAATGTAATAAAATAAACTATATAAAACACATAAAGCATTCCCTAGGATGGAAATTGAAGCTCTAGTATTTGAAAGTCTACAAATTGAGAAAAGGGTTCATTAAGGGGATTCTTCCCCTTGACACTAAATACAGACAACTTGTTAATCATCACTTCACAAATGACAACTTGAGAAGCTACTAATTCTTCCCTGCATAAAATCATTGAACAACACACATATGCAATTGCATTTGATGTTGTAGTTATACTACTTTGTTCTGAAAATGATAGCTTGAGTGGTCATTTGGATGGTCCTGATTTTGGGATATAACAAACTTGTAATTTTTCCATCATGTTGGGACTATTTAAAATTTTAAATCAGTAACTTAACCTTGATTCTTGACTGTCCTATAACTTATTTAATCATATTTGGAAGTTAATTTGATCACTTGTCTAAAGATACCTTATCAACTAGTATTTGGTCACTTTCCACGATTATAAATCCACTGAGAAAGTGATTCCTTTTAAGCTTAAAGGATTAATTGTTGATGAGATGGGTTAGTATTGGATCTCTTACAAACTATTCCTTTAAGTCAAACTTAGTCTTCTTAATGGACTGCCAACTTTTCCATACTTGCTCCTTAAAGTGGCAGTTCTTTGGTTGCATCTCCAAGAGTCTCTTTGCAAATGCTAGTATATATTGATCTTACTTTTACCAAGAATTTTTAGACTGATATTTCTCAAATATCAGTTGTATACTCTAATGCATTAATAACTCAGGTTCCTCCCTACCTATATCGTTGCTAATCTTTTGTACTGACTTTTAGCCTTCTTGGAGTGTTTCTTTCAGAACCTTTACTATTCATAATTGTCCTCAATTTGATAAGGCATCCAATTAGTACTATCTTAAAACAAAATGGTCCATTGTAACCACTAAATGGGGGTTTCTAAAACATTTGAGCCATACTATTGTTGTTGTTACTAATGCAAACAAAGGTATTGGTCATGAAATTTTCCAATAACTAAATGAAGCTCGGAGAAAAGCTAACGATGTTGTTGGAACAACATAATAGTATACAAGTCCTCTCATGTTATACATGTACACATTATTGCCATTTCAGGTTGAAAACCTGTTATTCTCCTTCATTTTTTGTGTGTCGAATTTACAGCATATTGTGCAATGAGACATGCAGCTGACATACGTGTTGGATAAATTGTTGTTGTCATTGTTATTGGTGGAGTACGATCTAGTTGTTTGTAGATGGAAAAGGTCGTTGAAGGTAGTAAGATAATTGTTGTTGACGTTCAAGATGAAAAGATTAAGAATGCTAGAAAGGAAGGAGTAACCCATACTGTGAATACATTGGAATTCAATGTTGTAGATACACTAAAGAAATTAATGGTCACTTCACAAATGACACCTTCATCACCATCCTTGAGGAGAATGAAGTAAAGAATAATAGTTTGTAGCGTGTTATCCCCTAATTCCATAGGGTGTTTACTTGGGGTTTTCAAGAAGGTTGTGGTACTACTCTGAATATTTTGGATAGTCTAAAGCAGTGAACAGTAGAATTGAATGTCCCCTTTATCAAATATGGAACATTACCTACAGAGTTGTAGCAACAAATAGTAAATATCTCTGGGCAATTTTGAGGCATGGTTCCATTCTGTAACTACAAGAAAGAGGATTACAAAGCTAATATGGGAAAAATATTAGGGTTATAAAACAACAAGATAGTAAAACCAAGCATACACATCCTGGAAGTTTGTAAACCTATGTAACATGAGTAATAAAGTTAGAGGAAGGACATGATTGGTAGATAACTATTCACCTCATCTAGTAGCATTGGGTAGTATTGGATTTCTTTATGACGATATCACTGCATCACGGTTAACTTGAAATTCTATAGTTTATGTTGAAAATGTGACAGACTGGAAACTTCTTTTGACTCATGTCAAGAAATTTATTGATGGTATAAATATCCTAAAGAATCTGATTGTTGTTGGATGAAATATTTAATTAAGGAAGACCCGAGTGAGGAATACACTCAACAATTTGTTCTACCAAGAGTATGAAATCAGTTAAGACCTAGAATACAGAAAATACAATAGCAACAAATTAAAGTAGTGAAGATCACTCCATTTTTATGACTAGACCTATGCACATTCCAAGTTATCTAACTGTGAAGGAGCCTCCTAATCCATCTTAATATTTTTAACATCCTGATCAGGGTTTTGAGGCTTTCCAGAATCTGGAATGTGGCCTGCAAAGAAACTATTTGTCAAACACAGAGCCTAGTGGAAGGATGAATTATTGGATTTCAAACCGGTACTAGTGGAAGGTGAAGAATGAATCTTGAAACAAAATTGGTGGGGAGGATGTGAGGAGAGGAGCGTGATAAGGCATGGGATAATAATTATAGAAGAAATGAATTATAATATTAACAATATGAGTCTCTTCATTTTCACAACATACCATGTCTGGTTACATGGGTATATTTTTGGATATTTATAGCAATGAAAGAATATATTTAAGGTAAAAAATCAACCTAAATACCAACCTAGGGTCTTATAGTTTCTAAAAACTTGTAAGGGTTAGGATAAGAAACAATCTTGGGAATGAAGAACCAAAAAGTACGAGGACAAGAACCCAGTGGATAAAAATCTATGGTCATAGATATCTACATAAGTCCAAAACCCCTTTCACCTTGCATTGGAAACTCTCTCTAATGCTAGGAAATGATGCTCGGTTTTCCTTCTTCCCTTAATAGTTCCTCGATCTGTACCATGAAAACCCTAGGGTTCATGTAATAGGGTAAGTGCACGGCCCTTTCAAGAAATTTATTGGTAATAGAACTATGCAGAGGGGTTTGCGATGAATATTAATTTTGGGATTTCCATGATAGTATTTGGAGTAGAAATAATGGATTGAACAACTCAAACTTTATTTCAACCCAAATCTTATATGAACTAGAGAAGAGAATTTCTAGGAATATTCAAGCATTGTTGGCTTCAGGAAATTTCACAAAATCCATCAAATATCAATACATCATAATAATGAACCAGACACATATTACAATCATACCTTAACACATTAGTGCAGAGAGATTGAACACGTGACTGCTCTACTGCCATGTTTCATTTTGCAGTAGGATTTTAACTAGTACAAGATGAACATGAATTTTTTTATGGAAATAAATAATAACAAAACCTAGTTAAAATCCTAACAAAATAACAATACATATTAACAAAAGTTGGGTTCCTAATGGATTTCTGTTTGAACCGTAAGCTTTGAATTGGGTTTAAACATAAATAACCTTGACAAAAGCAATAACCGTATGAGTGTTGCAAGTCATCTCATACCTCATCTAAATATTTCCTAACTTGTGCATAGAGTTTTTAAAATTTGATGTGATATCACAAGTGATTTATGATCTTGGGAAACCCTAGGTTTGTATTTTCAATCTAATTAGATGTGAAAAATGTACCTATAATGTATACAATGATTTTTGTAAAATGAATATAATTCCAAACCGACAACAAGGAACCTACCATTTTCAACCAACAAAACATGGTGTCCGTTTTTTTGGACTTCTAAGCATATTTGATCATTTCTATTAGAAATTCAAGCAAGGAAATATAATAGGGAACAAAGAATGGTCCAAATTCACCAAGTATGGAATACAAATCAAATTAACAGAAGAAAAATAGGTATGAGAATTAGAAATATTTTGCTGATACTTACAATTTCTTGGTACAAGTAACCTTGATTTGTGGAGCTTGACACTGTCTTCTTTTTCTTTACATTTCAAAACTTCTTTCAACATACTACAAATATTTTCCTATTGCGATAATTTCATGTTACGAACCATCAAAAAAATATTTGCATGTTTATGAAAACAACAAAATGAACCTAAAAAAATACATTCTGAGTAGTTTGTCTCAATGAATAAAAACAACATTAATAATGAACATTTTACGTTTGATGAACATTTCTAATTTAACAATGTAAATTACAATAATATTCAAGTAAAATAATTGGTAATAAGATATCGCCTAAGGAAACATGGAGAACCACAACACTATGTATATAAGGCCATCGATCACATCAAAATGTCAATTTTGCCTCTAAAATATGAAAATGTTTCCCAAGGATATTTGTAACAAGTTCCAATGGATGAGTGAAATAGCAATAGTAAAATTTAAACACTACAATTATAGAAATAAATATGGGAAATCTATAATTCCTTACCATTCATTGAGATCCTCTATGTTTCGAGAATAATTTAATATTCTCTACTGAACAGGGCCAACCACATGAAGGTGGAAGCTCTTATGGCCCCTCCCCCCCCCTCACATCACTCTCAATTCTCCAAACCCACTACATCTACTTGCAAATAAAAATTTAGTGCAAATTCATTCATTCAATAGTTGAAAAAAAACATTCATTAAATAATTCATTAAAGCATTCATTTAACCATTCATTCACTCAATAGCCGATAAAACCATTCATTAAACCATTCATTAAAGCATTCATGAAACCATTCATTCGTTAAATAGCAGAAAACAACATGCACGACAATGTATTATAAAAAAGAATTACTCAAAATTTCTTCAGTCGCTTCCTTTTTACTTTTCTTCTCTTTACAAAATGAGCAAAAAGCGCATCTTCTAGAATTTGTCCTTCAGTTCCTGGTGCTTCATCAACTTGTCCTAATATCTCCCTAGTAGACTACTCACCACATGTAACTTGCAGCAAGGGACTTGGAATTGATGCAATAATGTGAAAATGTTGTATTAATTTTTTTTCATAATTACAAGTATTTCATTTAAAAAAACATTACAAAGGTTTTTTCTTTACCCTGTGTAGGCACATCATGTTCTTCATTTTCTTGTCCAGGCTCAACCTATACTGTGTGACCATCTAAATGCTCTGCAGTTGAAATATGGAGAAGTACAATTAATGTTCACCATCTACAATTATCTATACAAAAATGTAGCAAATGAATAAATTCATTACCAAGAATTGAAGCATGATCTTCGACTGGTTGTTGTCCATCATCGACATTAAGGGGATCATTGCTTTCCCACTCAAAACAGAATAAATGTTTTATGTCAATTGTTTATGACGAATAGATTGCATGACAATTGATAAATTTTAAATTATATATATTTTATATACCTATGCACCAGATGGATCACCAGAATACCGTGTATTCCCATACATGATTTTTTGGTGTTCAAAAACAGCTTCAAAGTCGTGTTGGAAGCCAAGCTTCAAGTCTTCATGAGTGGGAACTTCTTTGAATCGGACGGCCTGCATATTTGCATAACATCATTAATTTTACATTTTACGGCGGATTAAAACGAAAATAATTCTCAATTTATTATTTGGATGCATTATCAATTTTTCGATACTTACAATTCGTGCCACCAAATTTGAATAACCACCAGGAATAAGCTTGTGCTACCCAATTTTGTCCATTATTTCCTTTGTATCCTTTGATGTGTTTGACATCCTAATCCAGTGTTGAATTATGTTAGATGTTCTAAATTCGATATAAAAATTAATAATAATAAGGGTTACCATTATATTGTGGAAAGTATTGCATACATCCCTGTTCCTGGTGGTATCTTTCCTGCTTTTATCATATCCCTCTTGTTTCCATATTCCACTAGGGCTTTCCACTCCCTCGATGGAATCATCGGAGGGCATTCATACCTACGGTTCCTTTCTAGGTGAACCCTATATTGGTCTCAAACAATGTTCATATGTTGTCCATCATTCTTTCGAACCTTTGTTGTATCAAAGGTATCTTTGTCGAACAGGCCAACCAACCGATTAGTCAGCTCATCCATTAAATTTTTTGGTTGTCTGTCCCACCTTGTGCGAATGGTGGGCCCGAAGATCTCCAAGGTCAAATCATTTAGATTTTTGTAAAAAACATCATTTCCTATAAAACAATCATGCCATCATTAGTTTAAAAAAAATGTTTTATTAATATATTACAATCAAATTATAAAAACTAAATTGAACAATGTATAATTACTTGGAATCTTTTCTATCTTTATTGGCACTAGTACATGTGCACATTTTTCCCACGGAAAATCGTTGCTATAGCGACGAACATGACCCCTTTTTTTGTGGGAAAAATTTCGTCGATGTAGCAACACTTACCATAGTTCATCACTATAGCAATAGAAAAGACATCAAACATGATTTGTTTAAACAATTAACCTGTGTTGATATAGCAACACTTCACCGTCACTATAGCAACACTTAAATCGTCACTATAGCAACACTTGGTTGTCGCTATAGCACGGAGTTGCATTTTCAAAATAATTTTATACAGCTATACTCTATTGCTATAGCAACGAAGGTCCGTCGCTATAGCGATGAAAATTCCTTTCATGTTCTGACGAACTTGCTACACTAGCGACGGAAATTTCCATCTCTAGTGTAGCAAGTTCGTCGAAACATGAAAGGAATGTTCGTCGATATAGCGACGGATCATGCTAATTTTTTTAAAGGGCATTTCATCGCTATAGCGATAGTTATGCTAGTTTTCTTTTAAAAAAATGATGTTGAAAGAGCAAAAACGTGTGAAAGGGCCAAGTTTACATGGATGGGGAAAATATGAATGCGTAGGTAAATTTTTTATACTTATGAATCTGGAAAAGGAACTTGTGTTTCTCACGATAGAGATGTTAAACTCCTTATTTCCATCATTCCACGATTTCTCTTAACTACTTGTATTCTCTTTTTTTCATGAAAAAACTTTCTTACTGAATTGAATTGGTTTCCATGTTCTTGCAGATGATATTTTATTTCATGTATATCCCATCTCTCACCTATTTCTTTTGAAGTATTTTCAACAGGACTATTGTAGTATTTACCAATTACCATGTATAAAACATAAACAATAACACTATTATAACTAATGAAAAGAACGATAGCAATGTACAATAAATAAAGGAGTAATAGCAATTCTAGTAAATTTAATAACCAGTTAACAAAGAACATTAATAAAGCTAGTCTAGAACTGTTTGGATCAGCATTATACTCATATGCTTTTAGGTTCAGATCTTTTCACTGAAAGGACAAGTCACCAAAGAAACATATGACATACCTTTATAGAGAGTAGGTTAGAGTGTTGTAGGTTGAGGTTAGATAGATACAATAGAAAGAAAGATATCTCAGTCACCATGTGTGAATACCCTAGTAGGATAGTAGCAGCAATATTTAGCCTAAAACACAACTAATCAACCTTAAAATATTACAACTCCCTCTAGCATAATTAACACCAAACAAGTCATGTATAGAAAGGTAAGGCCAAATTAGCCATGGCCTATATAGGAGAGGTTAAAACAATCCACTTTAAGTATGAGGGAGGTCATCATAGTCCATGTCCCATCTATGAGAGATCATACATAGTCACAATCCATTAGGATACACCTTACACAGTCACAAATAAGGTTTAGCATCCCCAGAGGGATGACGCCAAAGCTAGTAGTCCAAGAGTAGCCCACAGAAATGAAGAGTACCTATATTTTCAGAAAAAAAATGGTCTTGGATCAACCTAATATAGTCATGATTCGGTTTCTTAAAGTCACATCCTAGCATGGAAACAGGAGAGACACCACACATTCAATGGGTTAGATGCATAAGGTCACAGCTCATCAAGAGAGACACCAAACATTCCACATGTCATATGCATAAGGTCACAACTCAGCAAAACTCACGATTCAGAAAATATAGGAGAACAAAGCAACCCTTAAAATCAGATATGATAACCCAGGGGTGAAACAGTGAAAACCTAGCAACATACTCCTTGACGCCAAACAGAAATATCTGAGTTGAGATGTATCTTCTTTGATGGATCCATAATGAAGGATAAGACTTTTTTTTATAACTTGAAAGGACTTCTAAGGGCTCTTTCTTCAAACCCAACTTTTAGGATGGTTACCAATAAAATAAAAATAGATTGACTTAGTATAGGCTACCAAAGGTCAAAATGGTCACATAAATAACAACAATAAAAACAATAAGGTTAGGTCATCATATCAAAGAGGTCATGGTACCACAAGAAATAAGGGTGATATTCCCAAAATTACCATAATTCAACTAAGGGTCACAACAAGGTGGTAAGGCAACCCCCATACACACAAGACCAAGGTGTACCATTACGATGGGGAGCCAACCCCTTTTACCTACAGGACCAACCAAGGACTTTAATATTTTCTCTCTCAAGGTATATTGTCATGTGTGTTCCATATATCTTTATCATCACTGTATAAGGAGAAGATACAAAATGGATAATGTGCCACCCAAAAAAAAAGGATACAATAAAATACTATTTAAATATATAGAGAGAAAAGAGAACAAGAAAAGAGGAGATGAATGGTAACATAAAACCGTGCAAGTGAAAACATTCTACTCCCACTATCTGTAGTAAATACCCATGAGCACAACAATATACTTTTGGCGGAATTCATATTGAAGTAGGATTCTATAATGATATCTCAACATCTTGATAACACAAAAATATAATGCATAACAATGAAATTCAAATAAACCCATATGAATAATGCCTTTGATTAATTGAAAAAAAAATAATTAAAAGATAAACACTCTAACAAAAGAATATGCCATTTTCAATCACATGTTAAGATATAATTTCAATCAAATTCAACATTAAACATATTGATATTAAATTATAGATGGTTTATGTTCTCAAATAACATGAAAACATAATTGAACCTTAAACCCATGCCTTTTCTCTTCAAACAATTATAGTCATCACTTCTCACATCGTAGATGTTTAAAAATCAGGGGAAAAAAGGTTGTTGTCATCCATGGAAAATGCTTTTAAGGACAAGCATTTAATTAATAAATGAGTCTATGGTACAAAAATTTCATAAGTACATTTATTGGTTTCCTATACTAACCATTATCTCAAATGTCCATAAGAAGAAGCTATGACTAAAGACATTTCATTATTTACTCAATGAATGAGCAAATATGGTACAAAATATCATAAGTATATTGATTAGCTACCTATTCCTGTCATTTTCTCAAATATGCATCACAGGAAGCTATGAGTTAAGACGAACTGTTCTGCTTGATCTATTATTTTTCTGCAGAAAATAGTGATCATAGGAGCAACTATACAAAAGGCAACCCTCAGGAAATCTAGTAGACCTATGATTGAAAAAATGTCATGGAAAGGTGAACTTATACAGTTTGAGCTATGTGAAAGTATCTCAACTCAAAAAAATGCTCATCATTAGAAATGTGAAGTGAAAGTAACCTCTATGAGTTTCAGTTTTGAAGGAACATAAAACTCAAAGAATGGATCTTATATGTATTATGCATAGCTAAATAAGCTCTATGAGTTTCACCAGATGAAATTTTAAAATTCACTTTACAACCTAACAATAAAATGGTATGGAAGTTGTATATACTATATAGTAAAAATATCCAATAATAGGATGCACTTCTACACCTAGATAAGATTTTCTTCTTCAAGAATGTTCAGCAGTGCTTTGTGCTCATAAATCTCAACTTTTGGAGAAATCCAGAGTTTAATAGGATTTTCAGCACCTATTTGGTTCAAACTAATGTTTAACGACAAGTATAAAACCAAACATTGATGCTTCTAATGCCGAAACCATATATATTTTGCAGAGATGCACATCAAAACCATATGATTATTGTCTTGAATGCACATAAAACCCAAAGAATGCATTCTATATGTAATATGTGTATCTCAATAACCTCTATGATTTTTACTAGATAGAATTTTAAAACTCACTTTACAACCTAACTTGAAAATTATTTGGAAGGTGTCTCTAGAATCTAGTACAATTCATAATGGCGTGACTGCTAATGTGAGTAAAATCAACTAATTTCAACATCAGTCAAATATAAATGGAAAAATTCAAAATGTCACATAAAATAATTCAAAAAATTGCAAGACCCAAACGGTTTCATAATAAGGACTTTGCAATATCCTTGATAGAAAATGCAACGATAACAATGCCTTCTAGAACCAAGATGATGTCTTCAATATACTATTGTAAAATAGTCACTGTTAGTGCTTCCCATCTTTGATAAAAACTAAGTTTCTCTAGTTGAGAGTTGAAGAAAAATGAAAAGGTGACCATGACAAAATGAGCCTAAAATTGCCAATTTATATTAAGATTAGGGTGGTCCTCTTAGGAATTAAATATCCTTTAACAATATCAATAAAATTGGGATAGCTTAAACTTTTAGTACGTTCTCACATATTAAATTTTAATCCCTCTTCTAGTCTTTCACCACTAGACGCGTAAAAGTTACTCGAATAAAAATCAAATTTGAGTTCTGGAAAATTAACAGTTTGACCCTCAAGAAAAGCAGTTTTATCATCAAACTGCATGTTTCAGCCAGCTAAGACATCGATTTAATGCTATTAGTTTTTTTTGTTATTTGGGGAAAGGATCATGAGACTATAATAAGGTTGATTTGCTTTGGAGACAGTCAAAGAAATTTCCAGCCAGAAATAACTTGTCTGTTATGATTTCATGCTAATAATTATTGGAGAGGTTTCCTAGAGTAAGTAATAGCCTTCATTCCAATTAAAATCTCAACAAACAACATATTTCCCTTGTAACTAAAAATCCCATAAAAACAACAACTTGATACAGTTTGCGGCCATGCAGACAATTAGCATGTTTTTTCTTTCTTTCCTCCATAGGTAGTTGGGACGAATTGACTCTCTTACTAGTGGTGGATTCAACATATAGAGGGTCAAGATGAGTTGAAGGGGTTAGAAAGTATTATCCTGGAGCAGGTTACAGCAGTTAGACATCTCATCATCCTTCCACCTCCAGGTTCCTATGATCTACTTCCACCATTGCATTCTACTAGAGCTACTATAGCCAGACTGCATCGAGACTGCTTCCACCTTGTAAGATGATCATAATTTAGTTTCCATAATGGAAATAAAATTTATTTAAACAAAACCTATCATGATAATTCATTTGTTAATAATTTAGCAAGTACTAGCTTCAACAAATCTTAAAAGTGAAATCTTTCCAAAATCCAAAACCCCTTTGATTGAAGATGATATATAACAGCCTAGAAGTATTACATCTAAAAGACCTCTAGTCATAAAGCTACAAGTGATACATTCACTTAAAATCCACAATTGAGACCTTCGGTTACAAAGCCAAAATTAGGGTGGTTTTATTGCATCAAACTCATCACCTAGCCTCAGCTACAAAAGGTTGGTATTAACAGCACAGTGGTTCTACAAGTCCTCAACTATTACCCCAATGGCACAATGTTTCCCAAATATTCTGACTCATCCAACCATGTAAAGAATACCAAAATCCTTCGTGAATCGTTTGAGTCTGTTTCTTGAAGGTGGGGCAAGAAAATGCTAAGCGAATTGTGACTGATAATGAAGCAGACTATGTGTCTATGCAGGAAAGTATCATGTTGAATTTCATATGATAGATGGTTTTGTTATGGATTTTCACATTGGAGATGACTTACCCATTGGTTTCTTAATCCTAGTTGAGTTCTTACATGATAGTCTTCCCTAGGGAATTAGAGATCTCTTTACATCTTTCATGACATTTTACATCATGACCAGATGGAGATAGTTACTTGATTGGAGAATGACCTAATTAAGAGGATAATTTTGTATCCTAGAGGAGGGTATTGGGCCTTGTTACCCTTCAAAATGCATTGTTTTTTTAGGTATACTTTCCAGTAACACAAGTAGACTTGTTTTCATAATGTTGTTCAAAAAATTGGAACATGTGGCTTGAGGATTTGTATTTGGAAAGGAAAATGTGGTTTTTCCATCACGCAAGCTTGAAAAAATATGTTTCTTCTTGGAATGTGGCTATATAATCCACATTTGAAAGGTAAGAACTGAAGGAAAGAAAAACAAAGTAAACCTATAGTATATTATTCAAATACCTATAGGTGACGGGTCCGACTAGTGATGGAGAAGATCGACAATATCCAAATGCTAAAAAGGGTGACAGGGGTTGAGGAATAGTATCCATATGCTAAAAAGGATGACACGGGTTGAGGCACAATTTGTGGCAACCATTGTTGTTTTCGTTGTTTCTACTTCTAATATGATGTTTCATTCAGATGCTAAATTAGGGAACTACACTATGTTGTTGCATAGAATATTAGGAATGACTATCACTTGCATTGGAAATATCTAAAATGTATCTCCTTTAATATGCAATTTTGTTGGACTAAGTTTATTGCTTGTCTCAATTCACCATACCTTATCATTTTTACTTTTCTTGTCTTGTTCAAATAATCTCATCTCATCCATCTCATGATCGGTGTAGTATGTAGAAGCAATGGTTGTAGGAATTTATAGTATTTACATGGTTTGTAAAGGAGCATGACATGACAAAACTTGGGTGCCCAATTACACAACCCAAGTTTGGTGAGCAGAAAAGGTATTTATGTGATGAATTTTGGATATTCAGCCTTGTGGTAGTGATTTACTTAAGGATTGGAGTATTTTAAGTTATCGAATGTTCTAGAATTGTCTCTCATTTTCTGATTCCTACAAAATTCAAGTGATATAATTTGTAGTGATTGTAGATTGTATTGTTTACCATAGAATTTGATATTGTTAAACATGTTAAGTGCATTGTGGCTTCAAACAATAACTATAAATTATTTGGGGATAAATTTGTGAACCTTCAACAGGAAAAAGAGGCAAAGGTAAGGTTTAATCACTAAAGCTAGAATGTTCTTGTTTTTTATCATAGGGATTCCTTCAAAGCTATACCAATGTATTTTTTGATTTGTCAACCTACCAACAAGTTAAATTTTTCAAGAGAGATGCAACGAGAAATAATTGTTTTTAGTCTTATGGCTAATACTTTGGATATTACCTTATACACACAACTACAAAGCGATATAGGCTTAAAAATATCAAATGACTCAGGGAAGTCTACTTTAGGTATTAGGGATATAAAGGTGGCATTATTAACTCTAGGTACACTGCCAATAAATTTGACCTCTTCCACCACTCTAAGAAGATACTCAAACATCATGCCAAAGAAGCACAAAAAAAAATTCCCCAATCCACCCATCAAGTCCCAAGATATTATCCTTGTGCATTGTACTAATAATTTCAAGACATGTAAAATGAGAAGAGACCATTTATCTGATTGTGAGTTGATGGTGTCTAAATGCATTGGTGTTCTCTACAACTTCATGTGTCATAGATCCAATTTGTAACCTTAACGCACAAAAGGATTCTATTAGAAAGTTCAAAAGTAAATAAGAGAAACTCCATGAAACTTTAAAACGTGAACTTTAAGAATGATAACTCATCTACAAATAATAACATATTTGTTTCATTGTTCACTTGAGTAGGCCACTTGAATCAGTTTCATATAAAATATCAATCTAAAATGTTTAATAATTTTCCAATTTCTTTGACATAGGCTCATTTCTAAAATTTGAACAACAAAATTACAATAGGCTCATGTCTGACTCAATAAAAAGCCATCAAGCCTTGTTTAAAGTTCTATGGTCAAATTTTGAAAAGGCTCCAATGGAAAGCAACCATGGCTATTTAAATTATCAACTAAAATATTTAGAAAGGTTATGACATTCATCCAACAAGGCTTATTCTAACAATGAAATGTCGCTTGACGTCTTTTGTATTTCCTCCTAAATATGGGATATGCAATTCATCCCAAAACATCGTAATTAAAAACTACACACAAGTTCTCCAATTTCTCTTCAAACATGAACACCTGTGAAAACACAAACATTAAAAAAAAGGATTGATAGAAAACCATCATGATTATCCTAATGATCTAACATTGATTTGTGTAGGTTATCATAGAATTAAATACAAACCGTGGATACCTCCTTTATTATTGAGAACATAGACCATGTTCAAAATTAACATTAGTTACTCTATCATTGAAATGAATCCAACTTTAAAGATTCTATAGACCTTTTCTTGACCTCTTCTTTTTTCCAAAATTTTGGTTTAATTTAATAGTTTAATATGAGTAACAATGAATTTAGTTTGATTCCTTTTACATTATTCTTTATGTGAAAAAAATCATACTTACTTTTGTTAATGAACGGTTCCTTGGACAAGCGTATATATCCATCTATGTGTTGAACTTTGAATGTATACTCTTTTATGGAGAGTGAATTTTCTGTATTTATGTGTGGCGATGACTGTATTTGTTTCAAAACTTGATCTTTTATGACACATATAGCACATTAGATGATACGATATACTCCTCTCCATGAATGAGTTACAGTTTCTCTATGGTTCACTTTTTCCTACTATTAGTTTGTTCTTATGGATTTGGAATGGTGAAAAATCATCACCCCCATTTTCCCTTCTCTCCAACATACCACAAAAATAAAATTCATAAGAGAACCATATGCATTTCCTATTGAAATTAGATATAGGTTGCCTTGTAGAATATAGGTTGAATGAATGCATTTAACTATGTTTTGTAATCCTCCAACATACCAGTTGAGGTGACTAAAATAATAAAATGGAGATGAAGTAAAGCCTATCCATATTGGCCAAAAGAAAAGCACACAAGTAGCATAGAGTTATTTTGTTGTTAAACTTTCAAATGGGAGCAAAATTAATACATTCTCTTTACTACTTTGACTGTGATTCAACTATGAGAATGCCTAGTCCTTACCTAAACTAGAAGAGCCATTTAATTATGGACTTGATTCTTGACAATCTTACAAATTTATTTATATTCATGTTTCTAAGTTTGAGGAAAATTGAAACTCCAATGTATTGAAATTTTGTTATAATGGCTTGTGCTTGTTATCATTTGACCATGAATTGCATGGTGAAGATATATTTTTGTGTATTTGTTATGGATATTTACCCACCATCCGATAACTATTAATCTTGAACAACCTTCTATTAATGTTATTTTTTTGGTAATCCAAATTCTTTTTGGTTAAAATAATATTTGGTTTAGTCATTTAACATAAATTCTCACTTTTAATTATGTAAGTATAAACCTATTTTTCACATCCCAAATATGTTAGAATTGTAAAAGCATTGAGAACATTGGTAAAGAAAACCCCATATGGATTCATATTTTCCAAAATTATCTTGAAAAACATGTTAAGAGTAACATCCTCATCATATCCATTTTGGGAATTTGATCCTACAATCATTTCCTTCCATGAGATTGCATCCCATTTAGGTAGTCTCTCAAATTGTCTGTGTGCACTTAATTTGTTAACGCTTACAACCAGAGATACGTGATTACTTGTTTAGAATATTAAGGCCACGGCCTTGTATGCCATCAATGTAAAGGAAGTCGTGATCATGTTGATTGGCTTCTGTTTATGGTCTCATCTTCCTGGAGAACTAGTGCAAAGAGAGGTATTTTGAAGGTGTTTCTCAGCATTGCCAAGATTAATGCTAGTTATGTAGGATGCACCGATTTTTCAAGTGAAGTTGAATTAAAATGATTGCAAGACATCGATTGACTGATACATTTTCAGATCTTTTCAAATTGATCCAGAATTTTGAAGTCAAATATGATCCATCAAATGATATTTTATGGCTTCTCAATGTAGTTGTGTATCTCATCTAACACTTGCAATATTTTTTTTCTGTTAACAAATGATTTTGACATTTCTGCTTTGTTGTATTTCAGCAGTGGAATATCAGCCTACTCGTCAGGTTAAATTCCAAGTGCAAGTCCTGGGTGATTATGACATAAGAGTATGAACTTAGCCAAATGAAAAATAGTTGTAATTACTGATTCAGATTTTTAAGGACCATCATATTGATAAAAAAAGGCTACTTGTGGGCCTCACGAATTTGGGCCAATTGTAATCCTCTTGGAGCTAGACAAAATCAATTTCCACCTTAAAAAATACAAACTTGCATCCATTGCTTGGGTTTAAACAACAAAAAACACAAACTTGCATCCATCCCTTGGGTTTAAACACTAATATCTGATATAGGGTTTGATTTCTCGTGCAGGGTTTCAGAGAATCCCAGTGCAGCAACCAGGTTTTGCAATTCTAGGATTAAGAAGAAAATATCAGCACATATTGAGAAATCAAAAAAGATGTTGATGTCCATTGCAATCGGTGCAATGGAAATGAAACCCTATGAGAAGTTGTAAACATTCACACACCCTTGGATGACAATCAGGTATTAAAACAGGGCACAAGAAGTTTATAATTTGATGTGGCAAATGCAAATAAAAACAACAACATACATCACATACATAAAATAAGGGGAAAAAAATGGGGATGAAAAATAGACTGGCGTACCTTAGTGATCCATGCCGAAAATCCCTTGACCTTGGCGAACATGAGCTCTCCGAGCCTCCATTGTCTGCAGGCAGTTGTTTTTCCTCCTCGTATTTTAGTGGGTGCCATGTTGTAAAATTCTGATGACAACGGCAAACATAACCCTTATTATTATTCTTGTCTGGCATACCCTTAATAAGAATTATACCCTCCCAATCCTCCTCTTCCACGATTTCCATAACACCATTAATTTTCCTCTGCCCCTGACGCCACAATAGTGCCAATGCCTCATAACAATTGGGTACCTGGTAAATTATCAATTAATATTTTACAGAGGCAATATTTTCGTGGCTCGTTAGCAAATGGAGGAATGGACTCATGATGGAATCTATTGGCCGAAGGTTTCGACCGGAGGTCCTAATACTGTGGATGGGAGAAATTTTATAGAGGGCTCCAAATCACTCTAGCTCTCCCTCTTCTTGCTCATCAGAGGTCCTATGGATGGACGAAATATTATAATATGTTTTGATTTTGTGTTTTTTTTGTTTTATATATATATATATATTTGTTTTGTTTTATTTTTTATTTTTGTGTTTTTATTTTGTTTTATTTTTTATATATTTAATTTTAATATTTTTATTGAAATATGAAGAACATAACACGGGGTATATTAGAGTAGGGAAAGTATGTAACCTTGGGATATGAAATATTAAGTTGGGACTGGTTAAGATTGGATAGATAAAGCATAGGGTTGACTAAATTAAGAAAGAACTAACTAGGCCAAGGGAGTAATGGAGATAAAAAGGGGAAAAGAAGGTTTGGGTCGAAGGGAGAGAGGAGGGGAGAAGAGATGTTGACATGGAGGGTGTAGGAGATGGAAGAGGAACCAAAACAATGGATGGAGTCAGAGGTGAGATAATAGGGATAGAAATAGTGGGATAAAATGAGGAAGAAAAGAAGGTGCACAACTAGGTTTACCACCATGTAACCATGTAAAAATTTTGACCCATACATGCATAGTTTCTTTTGTGGAATATTGTGCACAACATAGGCTAAACTTGATATTGTTTTGTAAGAAAAAGGTAATGTTTTAAAGGACCCCAGTGGTGTTCCTTTACACTTATAATTTCACCATTCATTTGATCAATTCCTTAATGTTCCAATATTGAGTGGACCCATGCATTTCATATCCATCTTGGAGAATGATGAAATCCAACACTAAATCTAGATGCTACTACAAAAGGGGAATGTCAAACTAAGCACTTCAACATATGGAAGCACAATTATTCTCATTTAGAAGAAAGACGACATATGTGCAATAATTATTTCACCCTAAAATAATCACTATAAAAATGGTTATCTAAGCACACACATAAAAGGACTTATAGATTGTATGAAAGGTTCGAGTAATTCCATTAAGTCCTTGTTGATAATTAGGACATATATAAAACGACATTCAAATGAAAAGTACAATATTGATATGAGAAACAACCAAATCAAAAGCTCAAGCATGTACACTTAATAATTTTATCTTAAGCCCTTGTCACATATGCCAAAATTTCTATAAATGCTTGCACCATAGGCCTAGCACCAATTTCTCAAAGAAATATCATGCCAAAGACCAAGTATTTCGCACAATTGGCTAAGAGTAGCAACAACATGTTAAAACCCCATGTCAAGTTAAGGACCATCTAAGAGTGGTAGAGCTTGCATCATGCAACCTACATATCTAAGAACACATTAACACAATCTACCATAGTACAACACCAAGTTTGAAAGAAAC
>LPNX010745959.1:418324-430824 GCA_001517045.1 Pseudotsuga menziesii
CTGAGCAAAAAATTATATTAACAAAACATATCTATTATGATTGATTCCTATAATTACATCTAGGTTTACCTAATTCCTGGATGACGATGTGGTCTGATCAACAGCTGGGGACTTTCCCCGATCATCCACCTACAAAAGAAGTAGACAACATTATCATAATGAAAGCAATTATACAAATGAAAAAAATACATAACAAAATAAACAGTATACTACATTTTATATATGTGTACAATTTTGAATTATTTAAATTGTAGAATTACATTTAGGTTTACCTATTGCCCCGAGGCTGTTATCGTCTAATCAACAGTCGAGTTGATTCAACACTCTGCATCAAATATAGATAAGATTATATAAACCAAACGAATATACTATTGAAAAAACATAACAACATAACAGTTTGTACATATTAAATTTTTACAATGGCATCAATGTATACCTCCATCCTCGAGGCAGGATGAGTAACATCTACTATGAGGGAGGTGCCCCTGACAAAACCCTGCATCAAAAACATAAAAAAATTTAACTAACAAAACGAAAAATACTCACTAAAACAATTTCATAACATGACATAGGAAACATGTTGCCTCGAGGATGGTGTACTCCTATGACCAGATGCTGGGGTGATTTTCCCCCAATCACCTCCCTACGAAGTAAACATAGAAAATTTAACCAAAAATTATAACTATCTACTAACAAAAAATCCTAACGATGTTAAAATAATTAATAAAAGTTTGGGTAAATTGTTGGATATATCGCATCCATAGTAACCGTGTTTGTATCTACTCGATTCAAATTGTAATTAATAAGCTTCTCTTCCCCTACAACTATTGATTTAATGACACATACAAATACACGGTTTCCTTCACGCCCCTAAAATATGCAGTTGGGTTGCTTAAGTGTAGAGCCTCATTGAGTACTATTTATAAAGCCCGCAATATTCCCAGTTGTCTTTGGCCTTCCCTCAATGTACAACGTTGCTCCTTTATTTTGATCTTTATCTTTCAGTTGTAAATAATTTACTGAAAACCCATATCTATGCATACTTCGTGTATATTGGACCAGGTGCATCCAATATTTGTAGTTGTAAGAGGTTCCAACATACTCCATCAATTCTGTAAATCTACCATAACCAACATTTATGCCATCCATGCAAAACAACCCCAATCCATGTAATGACGACAGTGCAATTCTATATATCCTCTCATTCACACAAAAATATGTGTTGACTTGAGGAAGATCCCTAGGTACCCATTGTTTCACTAGATGTTTGTACCTTAAGGGCACGTCAATGTTGCCTCTTGTCTCATCATCATAGGAACATGACCCCCCTCTTGTGAGAAAAAATACATGCATTTATTGAATTTTCTTCTAATATTCTGACATCTAGTTGATCTTTACCTTGTAGACCTAATAGATGTCTCACTTTCCTCTAGCCTTCATAAACTCCCCTCACTTGAGGAAGACAGGTCTGACAAATACCTGTTTGGTTCCACCTGCACCATGGCCGAAAAAAACTTGGAAAATAACAGCCAAATACCATCATGTTAAAAATACCTCCAACCAAAACCAATTTTAAGCAAGAAAAGGAAGCACGATCCAAGATCGATAAATAAACAATATATTTAGTAAGAAAATACCATCAACCAGCCCCATCAAACAAATCCTCAGCAAAACATTCAATAGTCTACACTTACCAAGAATTGTTACATCGACAACCACAACAATTCCTATAGACACTAAAACAAACTAACATCCTTTTGACATTGTGTGCTCAAACTGTCGACACGGCATTACAAAAAAATCATACAGTAACTAAAACACGTTATCAACAACACCATGAAAGATACACAAGATATGGTTTTGCAATCTTTTATAATTGTTCAACTAGCTACAACTGTGAGGTTTCAGCACCTACTTATATTCCAAGACTCAACTTGATATTTTCTTAGATCCAACTAAGAAAAACGTTACAAGGTGTAAGGATCTTCAAATAAGCATATCATCAAGTGGTATACTCGACCAACTTCACCAACATCCTACTATCCACCTTACCATAACAATTATCATCGATGGTTTCAATTGTGCATCATAGGTTCCACATACTCCATTAAGAAATACTTCTTTTATACAAGAGCTTCAAGGTATCTTCAAAGTCATTTTCAAAGCAAAGTCCCAAGCAAGGGCTTCTCATTAGGGATTCCATAAGCAATGGTAAGAGGCTTCATAACCCCATTAAGACATAAATGACCATAGAATGGGTCATTTGGATCATTAGGTGTTCCAATGGATCCAATTCCCACATCTAGGGTTCTTCATGCCATGTCATGTCATTGTCCTTTGTTTTCTTATTATGGCATCACTTCAACCTTTATCATTAATGGCTTTTCATCAATGACAACCTTATTCAACAAACTCCCCCTTTGTCATTGATGGCAACAATCTTCCAATCTTCAATTTCTCTCCCCCTTTGAAATTAATGACAAAGGGTCAAATACATGTCCACTAAGGAATTCACAATGACTAAGAAAAAACAAATTGGATGCTTGAATACTCTCCCCATTTTATGTAGTTTAGTTTCTCCCCCTGAGATGTCGGTAGTCTGTTCATTACTGTTTTCAATAGGCTACAATGTTTCTTGATTGGTTGACTTGTCTACTCCCCCTTATTAACATGCATATTTCTTGATGAGAAATGTTGTCATTGATGGCAAACCATTAGTGACAAAGGAGGAATCAAGATATATAAAAGGAAACAAAAGTTAAGGATGAAAAGAAAGAAGAAAAGAATGTACAAGCATCAGATACAAGTGGTTGTAAGCACTCTTCAATAGATGAAAATTATGAATGTAATGATGATGAAGTTATACTTACATAAGATGAACAAGAAATCTTGTTGAAATATAATAATGTATTTACAAGCACATTGTTGGATATTGATCTTAAATTCAATCCAAGACTAAAGAAGAAAATTTTGAGATCATTTGAAAAATACAAAGAGAAGACAAAAGCTTTGTTCATGATAATGAAACTTAAGAACAAAGGTTTGGAAGATGAGATAGAATACCAAAAAAATGAAATTGGAAGATTGAAGTATAATTTAGCAAGAGAACAAGAGAAGACAATTCATGAGAAGATTAACATACAACTCAACAAATGATTCATGGAAGAAGGATGGCACAAACAGTTTTGAAAGACAAAGGAGAAATGATCTCAACCAAGACCGGTCTAAGTAGACCAGTGTACAAATGAAGATGGTTTCCATATGGAAAGCCATACTTGAAGTCTTCTAAATACTTTTATTTTACCATGAGTTAATCATTGGAGAATGAACTCAAATGGAAAATAATGGATCTACAAGGAAAAATCAGGTCTAAGGATCGTGGTTGAATTAGAAAACTAATGAAGTTTAATAAGTGATAAAGTTGGCATGTTGATAGGGGGGCCAGTATGAAAGCAAATGCAAGATTATATTTTATGAATGTACTAGATGATTGTTTGAAGATATGGGAGATGCTCGCAGAATCTAAGTAATGTTTTTAAAATGCACACAAAGGACTCCAAAAAAAATTTTTTGTATCTAGGGGAATCGGCAACTAGAGCTGGGCTGGTACTCGCGTGACACAGGGTCCAGGGATCCATTCCTGCTACCACTATACCCCTAGTTTCCCCACACCCATAGCAAGACATGGGACACAAGTAAATCCAGGTAGTATTTGAACTCGTGACCTCCAATTTACAACAAGTGACTTCAAAACAACTAAACCGTTAATGAGCCACACCCATGCGGGCTAGGACTACAAAAATTTAACATGCATGCAATGACTGTGATACTTGGAGAGAAGTGCAAAAAATAAGGAATAAAATGCACACAGGCTCTTCATGATATGCCCATTGTTCACTTAGAAATACACTGACTGATGAGAATGACCACAAGCAATAAGAAAGTTCCCACATTTGGAATGAAACTATCCACTATGGCATGAATTTGAGTTATGTATTGAAAATGTCCACAAAGTGATGATGCCCGCAGATAGTTAAAAGGTGTGGCTTCAAGCATCAAGATAGTGCTCACCTGATAAATGAAATGTGTGATGACTGAAGGAAATAGTGAGAAGACGAAAGCAACCTTTGGGAAACATTCATTTTTTATACGCACACACAATAAAAAATGATGACTAAATGGGAATAAAATGTGCATGCACCAGTCCACAAACACAAGGTAATCATGTCCATAGGCTTTAGCATAATTTCCACCAGATAGAATCAAAATGTCCTCAAATATCAGAAGAAGGTTTGATGAGGTTGCAAGTATAATTAGTATAAATATCCTTCCCATATCAGTTAAAATAATTGAGTTAAAGACAAAGGTTCCCACCAAAATATGCATCCAAGCAACTAAATAAATGCCTCCAATATTGAAAAAGTGTTTGTAGTGTTTAAAACTATGCCCACAACATGCATGAAAGTGAGGATAATGCCTACACCAAAATTTGTTTGCAATCAAAATACCTGCAAGACTTGGAGAAGATGTTTGCAGGGCTTTAAGAATTCCTACAAGACAATAGAATTCCCACACCATACAATTATACAATGTCTACAGAAACTTTAAAGATTCCCACAACAGCTAAGTGATGGGAGGAGGTTGTCATCGTATTGGAAAAATATATCAACATTGTAAAGATTGGAAGACAAGAAAGTTTTCACCATGGCCAAATTGAGTGACAAGTCAGAAATGGTAAGGTGTGTAGCTCTTAAATGCCCGCATGGTCCACTAAAATTCCCACAGGCTTGGGTTTATAAAAGTTAAGGGTTATTGGGTTAATTTTTTTTATATCGATCTTGCGACAAAATAAGCTCAACAAGCCAAAAAAACCTCATAGCATTGTGATGAGAATGTTGTACCAACGAAAATGTTTGTGACATAAAAGCATCATTGGATTGATGCAAAGAGAAGATGTTTTGATGACAATGCTAAACTAACAATGGAAGTTTACAACTATAATGATGAAAATGCATCTATGTATTGATGTTGTCTACATAAATTTTAAAAAATAAAATATCCCAACAAAATGTATTATAAAAAATAGAATCCCTAGAAGGGCTTATTAAAATAGCCTTAAAATTATCCATGACATGATTGAAAGAGACGTGAAATGTCTACTCTTAGTTATTGTTCGAAGAAGACAAGGATGAGGCCATACGAACTTGAGATGGATCATACTCTCAAGGTTGTAAGGTCTTCTAGAACTAGACAAGTTGACGGAGGTCAACAATGAATATTTATGAACAAGTTAGAAACTAAATGTGCTTCTTTCATCATTTTGTTGCTATGAGAAAGGATACTAGTGGCCACCCACCTCTTTGGATCAAGATGGTTCTAAATGTTGGAAGATAACTATAATTTTGTAGGTGTTGAAATTTCAATGATTTCTTTAAGAATACCTATCCATTATTGGAAATGGATTCATGCCCACAATATTTTATTGTGAGGCCTACCAAACACAAATTATAGAATAGGATTTGTAAAGTTGAATAAAGGACCCAAATAAAGTGTGTATGATGATAAGTTGTGGATAAGGATGTCACAACTCCCACTAAACCCAAGGGCTTGTTAGAACATATGAAGAAATTGTACAGGGTGAAGTGATTCATATTTAATTAAATGAAGGATCACTTAATGCCTCACAAAAAATATAATAATAAGGTGAAGGATATGTGTGATGCATCAATTAATCTATATCAAAGCATGAAGATATCCCGTGGGATTCTTTTGAAAATAAACTCCCTAGTACACTAAATCAATATTGATATGGTGGTGAGATATGTAATGAATATCACTAATTTAAGAAATTGACTTACAACCATAAGATATTCGGTGCATGAGGGTGAGCTAGTGTGGATAATTGTGAAAGGGTTCCATACATATTGGGGCATGTTTGTTTGAGGTGTATGTCCTCATGATAAGTTTCCCACTTTTGAAAAACTATGTGATGACTTTGTTTAATAGGAAACAAGAATGAAAACAATAGCAACCAAAGATGTTAAGTTTCAGAACCTAAACCTTATCGGTACGATAAGTAACGATGGCAATAAAGGACTCAAGAGGGATCAAAAGAACTAGAAGGAAGACTCAAGATAACTAGGTTAACAAGATATGTCTTCTCTGAATAAATGAATAAATAAACTACCATACCCTCTTTTGGTGATGATTTAATATGCATCCACCATGAGTTGCATTTCCTTTGCCAAGTCTTGCAGAAATCATCAAATATTAAAATTGAATAAGACTAAATAAGAATTAAGTGAATAAACAGGAATTTAAACATGTGCAAGATTGAATAAGTCTAAATTGGAAAATCTTAATAAACTCCTCTTTGTTTCGAGAATAAGTTATTCTCTACCGAATAAGTTTTATAAAAGTTAAGGGCTTTTGGGTTAATAGGACTTCAATTCCTGGATGATTGAACTAGCAATACCACAGGGAGAACATAAGGAGCCCTGACAGCTTATCCAAGGAGGCATCGAGGGTGGAGAAAAAACATCCCTGGGGGATGAAAACAAAATATATATCCCCAAATAAAAAAATAAATGTTCTGATGTATCCCATACTTGAAAGAACCAAAAAAGAGTATGCCGCATAAATCAAAAATCTCTTAAAAGAGTCGTAGCATGCCTTCCTCAATGGTTTCTCCTTCTAAAATTTACGATAAGGAGAGGAGGACATCCTTCATATTCAATTATTCCTTGGATAAATGGTCTTCACTCATATAGTGCTCCCTGTATACATGCCTAAATTCATATAACCCAAGAATTGAAGTCGTTTGTAGTGTAGCATATATGTTAGATTTAATGGATATCTGACGAAAAATTTCACTACATAGATGTCAAAAATATGACGAAGTCTCCTTCATAGAAGCCCGATAACCCACGAATTTATATCATTATCTTGAGGAATTATAAGCATGAAATCTTAGTGACATCAATCTGTTGAGAAACATATTTGATAGACTTATAAGCATGACATCATAGTGATATCATTATCTTGAAGAATATCAATAATTCCCTAGTATAATAGTACAACGCATAGTCTTGTAACACGAGATAGATATTAAGTGGTTCCATAGCAAATGCTTCAGCCAATTTATCTCAAAATACAAACTACGTTTTTGACATACTTTGTAGGTGTATCTTTTCTAACTTATTTTGTTTCTTCACCAAAAATATTAAAGACCCAATTTACGAATCTCAAGATATATAATAAATTCATTTGATAAGAATTTGTAACTTTTTTTCATGAAGAAAAATAGGCTTTCCTTGATATTCAATAGTGAATCAAAGGTAACTTATACATAGTCCTAACAATAAGTCATTCCATACGCGAATGGGGATAAGTATCAAAAAAATTCCCAAGGGGAGGGATAGAACCCACAATACAAAGATGATTGAAGTAGCAATACCACAGGGAGAACATAAGGAGCCCAAACAGCTTATCTGAGGCATCGAGGGTGGAGAAAACACACCCCTAGGGGGAGAAAACAAAATCTATATCCCGATCTAAAACAGGAAAGATTCTAATGTATCCCATACTTGAAAGAAACAACAAAGAGTATGTCACATAAATCAAAAATATCTTAAAAGAGTTGTATCATTCCTTCCTTAATGATTTCTCCTACTAAAAGTTCTGATAAGGAGAGGATTCCAGCCTTCATATTCAGTGATTCCTTGGATAAAAGGTCTGCACTCATAGTGTGCCCCCTGTATACATTCCTTTAGTAAAATAACCCATGAATTGAATTCAACGATAGTGTAGCATATATGTGGGATTTAATGGATATCCAACAACAAATTTCACTACATAGATTCCGGCAATCCGACGAAGTCTCCTTCATAGAGGTAGGATATCCAACGAATTGATATCATTATCTCGAAGAATTATAAGCATGGGTGTAGTTATATTAATACTAAGTACCTAAAAGTGTAGTTATAGTATTGTTGGGTCTTAGTGCCAAGGTATTAGACTTTAGTTAGAGGCTGGATTAGTCCTTATAAATACTCTATTCCTAGACTTCAAAGTTCTGATATAAAACCATCTAGATTAATAGAATTAGAGCCTCTGCAATTCTCAATCAACAAACAAAATTCCAGAATTGGAATGCAATAGAAATATTTTGACTAAATTTTGGCATTGATGTCGATTTGGGAGTGGAACCCCTGATATAAAAAAATGGCAATACCTTGGGGAGGGAGACTACTATCAAGGACTCAACCTTAATTGATGAAGATAGTAAAGACCAAACTTTGCAGGATAGAAGAGTCCCTAGCTCTAACTAAGTGATTAATGAAAGACCTGTGGAAATGATAGGAACACTAAGGAAATGGAGTGAAAGCAATGAGAAGGCTCAAAGGAATGCCAACTCACCAGTACATGTGGACACCCAAGAGAAAACAATGCAGGAATTCAAATAAATTAGATTCCATTAATAAGAACCCAACTAACAGTAATCTCAATAATTTCCACAAGACAATTTAATAGGTTGTTCGAGTCACAATCGCGGCTGGTACACACCTCCATTGGATATTGTGATAGGAAATACTCACAAAAAGGATAAAATTGAGAGGATATGGAAATGATTATGTGAAATTTCACCTCAATATTTAGGTTTCCCAGATCTAATCCCTATGAAATTTCATCCTTAAGGTTGTGTTGTTGCACAACCTAGCAGGCTTGATATTGCAAGGAGGAAACCGGTACTCACAATAGCAAGCTTGTGTTATAGTCACACTAGCAGACATAATAAGTTATGCCTAGCAGTAACACACAGTCACACTAGAAGATACACTCAGTTATGCCCAACAGAGACACAGTCATTTCCAACAATGACATTGTCACACTATCAGAGACACTAAGTTATTCCCAGCAGATACACTCAGTTATGTGCAACAGAGACACAATCATGCCTAGCAATGACACACAGTCACACTATGATGCAGGGGCATAGGCTTCCTATGTGAAGTCATTTATTACTTCACTATGTTATTCATAATTTCAAAGAGACCTAGGGTATCTCTTATGTAATTTGTTTTGTTTTGTTAAAAGTTGAATAAAAATGGATAAGGATATTCAATCCTTCCACATGTAATAGACAGGACTGAAATTTGGGTGAGCTAGTTGAGAGAAATTAGTATTTTGTTAGTGACTCATAGGGGTCAGTAGAGTCCAATAAGGACTAAATTCTTTCTGTGTAGAATCTGGAGAAGTGATCAGTAGTTCTATTTAATGCAGACTAATTTATTGTGTTAATTAGCTAAAGGTAGCTCGAGGATTTTTTTTGGTAACTCATTTTGAAACTTGAATATTAGATCAAAAAAGGAAGAACTTGGAGCTTATTTGTTGGAGCATATACAAATTCAAAAAATTGTGGAATTTATAAAATAAAACTCGAATTTCTCTATTTGTGGAATTTACAGAACTAGTCTCTATTGGTATGCAGAGGTTATGTTAGATTGTTCATGTTTCCAAATTGATGGAAGTCTTGCTAAATTCATTCATAGAATTTTTATTCTCAACCTGATAGAGGTTAAAAATTATTCATAGGATCAATATTATGCATGGTGATTGTCAAATCCATTGAGTGTTACAAGAGTTTTGTGCTTTAAAGGCGCAAACAGAAACAGAGGGTGGTCGACTTTTTCTGTGCATTAGAAATTTGATCAAAGGTGATGAGCAATCATCGCATCATGCTTGAGGAAAAATGGTGATGATCAAGTGTTGGTTCGATCAATGGACATAAATATATATCGCAGTCATACCTATGCGGGCTTTTGTTTAACCTAAGCAGTACGATGAATACCATATGGTTTTGTGGTTAGCGTTGGGAACTTGTGGCTTAAGTGCTAACAGATAGCGGATTCACTATAAATGGTGAGGTGTGTTGAAGTTAGCAGTGGTTTGCTATTTTAGCTATGTACATGGATAATTTTATGTTGTGCACAAAATAACAAAGCCGAGAGGTGATTTTTTATGGTTTTCACTATTTTGGAAGGTTTTATGCCTAGAGGGTAGTGTATGTGTGTTTATATACGTTGATAAATATCCTCTTGTGTAGATCTTATAGGGTAGACCTTCCATCACACTAGAAGAGATACTTTTTTATGCCCAGCAGAGACACAATCATGCCCAATAGTTACACACAGTCACACTAGCCGAGACACTTCACGGCCAACAAAGAGAGGATGTTTTACTGGGAAACAATAATATCGACCTTGGTAAAATTAATAAAATTATTCCACTCTATGTAACAACTCAACGAGGGTTGCCATTTATTTTTGCTACTACTGGGAATATTATTCCATTAGGTCCATAATCCACTGCTTATTTTGGCACTTTGGGGCTATTTATCAATGCTTATATTATAGGAGCGAGGATTGTTTCCCCTTGGATGTGTTTCTTATCAGTTCGGGGCATATTAATAGATTCAATGCATTTAATATAGGTTTTTGATTTCATATCACATCTACATAATTCTCTACAAACAAACCCTTGAATCTCATACAATACTCAATGTATGGTCAGAAATTTCTTCCTACTGCTAACTAGAATTCAACATGACGAAAATAATTCAAGAAGGTTACAAGGTTTATCTATAAGTCCTTACCCCTATCTTTGTATGTGTCTTTACTGGGTCATTGACAGGTTTTTACACGGGTGAGGAGGAACTAGCTCATCTAGCAGAAGGAGGTTAACACTGAAGATAAAGGGAAGGGTTGTATCATGTCGTCCTGTGAAGAGGTAGGTGTACCCACTATGAAATTAATGAGAGGCTCACCTTTAGTTAGTAGGGAGATAAAATTAAATATTCATTCTTTGGGTCGGAGGGAGTGGAAGCACATAAAGACTATACCGACCAGGTTTAAGATACATATCCAGGAGGTAACCAGGGATGTTCCAACGATGTATACTATAGTATATTTCATTTCAATTTACTTTGCGGTCAGGAGTTCAATTCCTGCAGAGGGAAAATGCCACATAAAAAAAAATTGACATAAAAAAATGATGTGGCTAAATTTTTAATTCGCATAGAAAATTGTACTTACATAAGACATTTTTGCAGTCAATGAACTCTTGAAACCAGACACGATGTCTTGAAACCAGCCATGGTGAGTCAATCAACCTGTGAAGGAAACTGGCAGAGCAAAGAAGGAACCCGTGATAGAAAACGACAAAGCAATGAAGAAACTAGTGAAGGAACTCGTGGATTTGTCCAAGTTTCAAGAATCAAGCCAGCGTAGGAATCGGCCGCATAAGACAAATCTTAAGTTGCAGAGTATCAACCCGAAGTAATGGTCGGCTCTAGGAGGGAACTCCAAAGTATTGGACTGTAAATTTTGTAACGCGCAGGAGGTAACTTAGGTACAAGTAAGTGAACAATGAAGGAAATGGTGTAGTTTTATATGTTTTTTATTTTTTGTTTTTTTATTTATTTTTTTATTTGTTTTTTTATTTGTTTTTTGTTAATGTATTATGAACCCTAGAAAAGGTATTATGTATTATTTGTATTTTTTTGTATTATTTTGTCTATGTATTATTTGTTAACTTTTGTTATGCCTAGTGTAGAAAAGGTCTTAATGACATTCATATCCCACCAAAGGACAATGATCCAAATTTATATGGTGGTTGATGGCCTAGTTCGCAAACTAGGGCCATAGAAGCTTCATTTTTGTCCAAAGTCTATACATCCATATCTTGTGTGAAAAAACTCGCAATGGTAGCCATATTCCACTCAAGTAAAAATGTGCTTTATAGAGTTTTCTAGTGGTGATTTAATGGATATATCATGTCCCATAATACCTATCATATTAATTTATGCACTAAGTAAATTATTATCCTCCCATAATCATGGTCAAGGCCCTAAGACCCACCGAATATATGTACAAAAAATCCTAATGGCATCCCTATTCCAAATGTATGCAAGAAATTCCTTTTAGAGGGATCTATTGCAATTCCAGGCCTTGATTATTTCCCATTATCTCAAGAATATTTTCTTAGGGTATAAGTCTGTGGAGTTCTTCCCCGGCTATGGTTAAGTCCTTGAGATCATCCTTCATGCACAAAATATCAAAACAATACCAAGTCTCTCACTCGAAGGACAATGATCCCTTATATGGGACACGTTATGTGGTTTATGGAATTGTTTATGGGTCTTAACCCTTAAAGGTGTCATCTAGAGTTAAAGGGAATTAATCCCCTCCCTTGATCATATCCAATTCCTTAGGACCACCTCAGCACTCATCTATAGTATGCAAAATCTCATAACGATTCCCATATTCCACATAGAGGCAACATATCACTCCTAGTCCGTCAAAAAGTTCCACATGTGACCACTTGTAAACCCCATCCGTTATGATGAAAATCACAAGTGAAACTTTCAGGATACATGCATTAAGATTAAAGATAGCAATTCACCTTGGAAATGTATGCTATTCTATTAGGATTGTATTCTA
>LPNX010745959.1:433324-527513 GCA_001517045.1 Pseudotsuga menziesii
ATGGTTTTTGTTTCTCAAATTGTTATGATGATGATGATGATGATGACGACGACGATTACTATGATGATGTTAGTTATGAAGACGATGACAATGATTATGATGATGTTATTTATGACGACGATGACGATGATGATGATAGAGATGGCGATGATGATGTTGATTTTAAGAGGACAACTCAAAATTATGCTAATAACCACCTTAATTCACACCAAAATCCTTAAATTGATTGAAAGAATAAATAATTGCATTGACTATGATTAGAACATAACATTGAACTGATAACTATTTGGCTTGCGATTCATTTCAGAGAACTGTAAAATGCCACAAAAAAACATCAATTTTTTATCACCATGTCATCATTATTGAAATACAGTGGAGATATACATATCCGTGTCTATGCCATAATTATTTAAATATGGTGGACTTAAGTATTGAAATAGAAAATGCTAAACAATATTAGCTGCAAAGTTGAACATCAAATTAAAAAATATAAGATTTAACTTACCAATAGGTGGAAGCACGTTGTTCACAAAAATAAATATTGCTTTCTCTACACCTACATTTATTCTCTTGCGTATCTTATGTATAAGCTATCCTAGTGTAAGATCTGTTGGTCGAATCATATATCTGCAAATCCAAAATGATGATCTATTCAACTACAATCAAAATGAAATATTATTTGAATCTTCTATTTAATGAAATTAATTTCTTTTGCAAATAAAAATATATAATAATAGTCAAATATTTAAAAATTTAACATATGAAAAAGTAACTTATTTACATAATAAAACTTGGATCTTACAAGTATGCGATTTGGATACTTGTCACGGATTCTTTTAGCATCGTCTTTTCGCCTCTCTGTAATATGATCTCATTAATGTTAGTTACTCTTTTTAAAACAAATAAGATAAAATAATATTTCAAAATTATTGAATTTTGAGTACCAATCAAATTCAATATTTCTATCGCAAGATTCAATCAAAATATATAGAGTAGATATATTACTGTGTACCTCATACACTTCAATAGAATTCATCATCTTCTTCATCCAAGTCATCATCGATATCATCTAATCCAGAGTCAACATTATTAGGATTGGCCATATCATCATCCTCATCTAAGTCAGTTACGATCATCATGTCACCATCGATATCATCTTCATGGGAATTGTCTGCTACATCATCTGATTCAACTAATTCTTCGACATCTTCTTCTGGAACATGATCATATAACTCATGTTGATCATGATCTTCATCATCGTCTTCTTCTTTTAGACCCTCTTCATTTCCTTCCTCTAGGTTATACTTTACTGACCTTCCCCTTGGATCGTGTCTCACAACAAATGACCAACCCACTTTACTTGGAACCTTAGAGTAAAATACTCGTTCACATTGGCTTGGAAGAACATAGGGCTTCGTTCCTGGCTCAAACAACCTTGTATTTACCATGGTAAATCCATTATCATGTTCAATAATAGTTCTATTAGGGTCACGTTGATTCAATCGTAACCTGTACCATTTGACAATGAACAGAACTACCTTGAAGGATTTAAAGTCACACTGAAGAATATCTTCCAGATACCCATTGTATCGATTTTCTAAGAGTTCAGGATGTTTGTCACTTCTAGGGGAAACATTGGTCACCTCAAAGATTGTAGATATCCCACAATATAATGTTTTCTTCATTTCATCCAACTTTTTGATGTGATATCTACAGCCATTACACACCATAGCCTTATGGTGTTTTACCTTCAACAAGCCATACACAAAAAGATAACATAATGATTCAATATTTATGATTAAGTGCGTGTTTATGCCATATAGGGAAAAAATCAACGTGTACTACATCAATGTGTAATTTGCAAAAAAAAATATAGTGGTTGATTAATATGTTTTCCTACTTATCTTTTAAACCATATGCTAAATCGATTTCCCTTTGTGTAAGTATGGTATCTCCATTGCGATGTGCTGCTTTAACAAATGAAGCCACACCTTCCCATGATATTCCATGACTATATTGTTCACATTGTTCAATCCATACCTTCATCCAGTCAATATTGTTTGCGATGTATAAATGAAT
This sequence comes from Pseudotsuga menziesii, assembly GCA_001517045.1. Taxonomy (NCBI): domain Eukaryota; kingdom Viridiplantae; phylum Streptophyta; class Pinopsida; order Pinales; family Pinaceae; genus Pseudotsuga; species Pseudotsuga menziesii. The sequence goes on from LPNX010745959.1 coordinate 435,404, forward strand.
CACATGATGAAATAGGTCTCAGACACTGAGAGGGGGGGGTGACTCAGTGTCTATTTAAAACTTTAAAAATATCTTGCCAAATCACTTAATCTAATCAGTCATATATATTATGAACATAAAGATACATACAAAGAATAAATATCAATATTAATTTCTTTTATTGAAAAAAATTATTGTTTACAAATTACAATTTTATCTAGACCTAGCTAGATGGAGAGACCCAGCTTTCCTGGAAAGATTCAACTTTCCTGTAAAACCCAGTTTGCATACATAACCCAAGATGTAGAGAGGAATCCAATCCTCATTCAGGCTCCAACCTGATTACAAACACCAATCTGTTTGCATGAACACAAGGTCCATATCAATGGTAGAATATCCACCAAGATATTAATAATGATCCACGGAGACACACTTAGACACACTCTGATTTCAAATTTATATATGTTTCAATAGTCTTGGAACTTGAATCATCGTGACTCTTAAAATCATATGATATCCTTTTGAAAGAGGACATGTCTCTTCATTAAGAATTTAACTAATCTAATAATGTGATTCCTCCTTTGTTTTCTTTTTAAATAAAACATCATGTCTTTATCTTTTATAAGACATTATAACTTTTCACAATACGTGCCTCTTTATGTTTTATAACATATCACTTAAGTTTTTGTATTGTTTATTCTTAACAACATGTCTTTATGTTTTATAACATATCTTTTAAGTTTTTACATTGTTATTCTTAACAACATGGAACTTATTAAAGTATTACTCATCATAAAACTTCGATGACTTTATTTCAATTGGAATTTTTTATTTATTGCATCTTTTTCAAACCATCTCATGCCTTTCGGATCTCTGCTTTAATCTTTATTTCAGAATTCTATTAGTTTATTTAATTGTTAAAATAAATTAGTTAATTTAACCTTCATTGATCATCTCTGTCCAATTTATTCCTATAGCTGCTACTTTTTAAAAACTCTGTTTATATCTTCATTTATTTTCCTGTAGTATGTCCTCTACCAGCAACCTTCCTTTTATTTCATAACATATTAACTTATTTTTATTAATTTGACTTACCTGGTCAATTTTAATAAAAACTTTTTTAACAGCATTTTTATCACTGTCATATTCAGATTCTGTGTAAAACATAATTTTTCTTCAACTTGGGAAGTTGATTTTTCACACGTGTGATCCCCATATTAAAATATGAAACCGTGGATAGGTGGACAATTAACCAAGGAACAAATCCATGTCATCTTATGAATTTATGGGCACAAGAACAACATGTGGTGGGCATTGCCAAAATGACTTTTTATTACTGGTTTTAACATTTAAACAAATTTCATTTTAACAGGAAAACATGATTTTTCTCAATTTTGGCAAGTTGATTTCTCCCTCATGTGATCACCATAAAGGAAAACTAAATCATGGATAGATAGACAGATATCCAAGGAACACACTCATGTTATCAGATTAATTTTTGGGCACATGAGTGACACGTGGCGGGCATTTGAAATTAGCTACTCAACCTTTTTGAACATCAGAAACACATTTTAATTCACACATGTGCACACCCAGAAGAAGAATGACTTAGTGGTTGGATAGCCACTTCAACAAGGAACATTCCCATCCTTTTTAACTAATTTATTTGTACAGGAGGAACCTCTAGCGGGCATTTTACTGAAGCCAGTTTTACTAATTTTTCAAACATTAAAGCAGTAAAACTGCTTAAAACCTTGTTTTGGAAATTCTCTATTTTTCTCCTCAAAGACTCTTAAATCAAACTGATACCATGGTCATGTGTACCTATGAACAAGCTACATCATTATGCTTTAATTTTATTTTTATCATCAACCTGTGAGGTATGGCGGGCATTGCTAACTGGCCTTTTATTAACAGTTATAACACTTGCTTGATTTCAGGATTTCCTCTAAAACTTATTCTGAAACCCCTTTTTGGAAGATTCATATTTTCTTTCTTATTGACTTCCAAATAAAAATGAATACATGGTCAGGTAGGCCAATTAACAAGATATAATACCCCCATATTCTATGGGAATGTTCTCTCACCCATAAATTATGGCGGGCATCTTTCTGAGGTGTTTTATTCATTTTTTCTTGCTAAACACCTGTTTTGGCAGGCTCATAACTTTTTTCTCAAGCACTTTCAGGACAAAATGAAGACATGGTGAGGTAGGTAAAATGACAATATACAAGACCCCCCTATGGTATGGGAATTTACATTCTCCTAGAAATTATGGCAGGCATTTTCCTAAACCAGGTTTTTACTAGATTCCCATACTTACAATCATTTTTTTGTTTGTCACCAAATTGCCATATTTTTCAAAACTATGTCAGACTACTATAATGACTTTATGATAGCTTCCATAACACCATCATGTATTTTTCAAACCTCATCACACATGCCACATCACCATATATGCCATGTCATCACTTACCAATCATGCCACATCATCATTCATGCCATGTCATCATATCTTGCCATATCATGTCCTTGGTTATTCCTTTGTCATTACTGAGATCCTTTTGAAATCAATGACAACCACATTCCATATTTCCAACATCGCATCCCACACTCGACCAACTGCTTGATGACAATAAAAATTAAAATTCAATACAAATGTAAAATATCTTAACAAAGTATGCGTTATTAATTGATGCAATATATTGAATATGAAAATAAAATATGTATGATATATATCCATAGAAGTCAACAATCAAATGTATTTTATTAATTAACATCCACTAGCTAATAATTACCTTTCACCTTCCTCGATCTACCTTTCCCCTTCAGGTACTCCCCTTCAAAATTGTTATTGGAATCAAGATCACAAATGCGACGTAAATTGAGGTTTGATGCTAAATTTGGAATATATTCACTCACATACAACATGTTTTGGTGTACCGTATATCCCTCCATCATAGAACCGTCGGCACATGCGCATTGTCTAACCAAACCCTTCATAAATTTCAAGTGTCTCTCAACCATCCACATGGACCTTGAGTGCATAGGTCCACACAATTCAATCTACTCAACTTGGTGTATGAGGTAGTGTTCATGTGCATTGAAAATGTCGAAGGTAGATGCTTCTACATTTCACACATGAGACAAGGAATTTCTCTCCTCCAATACTTTATATCTTCTTTATGGATTTCTTTAAAGGACAACCATCTACAAGTGACGCAAACCAATAACGATATTTAACAAAAAATACATTTAATTACATAACATCAATTAGTGCACAAAAATATATATATAATTTCTACGATGAAATAAAGAAACACTAAGCACATGCCAAAAAATCGCTAGTTACCTCATGTATTTTCCAAGATTATATATAACTTGCTTGACATTGTTGTTGAAGTTGTCCAGAAGAGAGAGAGGTAGAACATACTGTAACAATATACAGACCACATCATTTTTTAAACAAATAGTAGAGAAACAAAATAACAACAATATGCACTGGAATTAAAACAACAATAATACCATAATAATTACCTTCATGAAGACATGCCAATCATGCGTTTTCACCCCCGCAAAATCACCTTTCTTTGTTATGATATTCTTCATGTTTGCACAAAATCCAGTGGGAAATTTAATTTTCCGCATGACTTCTTTTACAACATTACTTTGTTGCTCCATTAACATTCATGGAAGTGAGTTTATATTAATTTGGTCTCTATTGCTATGAAATTGAATGACGTCTTTGATTGCATGGTTGGCTTCTTGAATGTCTTTGCAAATTTTGACAATTTTTTCTTTGTCTTTCCTTAGATCCAATATTTGCCATAATGTTTTAGTCACATTCTTTCCAATATACATTATATCAAATAGATGAGCAATTTGCACGTTCTCATAGTAGGGAAACGTGCTGAATTGTTTAGGATAACTTTTCATTCCTTGTGGAATCCCATTAATGCCTTCATGGTCATGACGGACATCCTGAATCGTAGTTTATAATTAAGAAATTACACAATTATGGCCACTACAGTAAACAACACACAATAAAACAAAATACATAACACTTCATATATAATGATCCATACGTACCAACTTGATGATTTCTATTATATTGCAACTTCCAAAGGTGAGGTGTCATTCTTTGTGGTTTTAATGCAGTCTCTTACTTCCCATTGAATAGATTTTTTTCGGTTGTTCGATACCTATGATTCTTAGAGAGGAAGTTCCTATACTCATCAAGCACCTCCTTTCTTAAGCTTTTTGAGCGACAAGATTTGATCTTAGGACCACAAACTGGACATGCAAATTTTTCCTTTATATGAAGACCTACATATAGATATGGACTATCTATGTCAATTATAATTATATATAAAATGAATGCAATATTTATATAAACATGCGTGCATAGTGCTATATTAACTAGTTCATAAATTTAAATGCAATTGAAGTGGAACTTAGAAATACAAACCACAAAAATGGGTTAACCCTTGGGCATCATGTATTGTCCATACAAGAATTGCATGGAATTGAAATTTCATTTTTTGTATTGGTCTAGATACGTCATACATGCTGATGTCATTCTATAACTTAGTAGCTTGTCTATAAGATTTTTGATATATACATTCATATCTTTAACTTGGAACTTACCTGATTGATTTGAAGTACATATAAAATATATAATAATTAGAACCATTAAGATATATAAATCATGCATAAGAGTAAAATAATATATATATATATATATATGACATTAGGAAACAAAATACGACAAATGAGATGCCACAGCTACATTAAAAATAAAACAGTTGTAGACATAATATACCTCGAATAATCATCGACAACACTATGTGCTCCCTCTTTATTGACAACCATGGAGGAATGTTATTGTTGATAACAAAAATAGGCCACACCGTGTAAACGAATCTCATCTTTGCAAATGCATTAACACCATCTGATGCCAAAGAAATCCTAAGCTTGCGGGCTTCTTCTTTAAAATGAGGCCACTTTTACTCCATATCTCTAAATGCAAAACCATCTGCATGCATTCGAATAATGTCATCTTGACTTTTGTTCCTTGCATGGTAGTCCACAAATTGCGTTATGTTTTTGCACCCGAACAGTCATTGCATCTTTTTTGTTACTTGATCTGTTCGATATCTAGTTATAGGACATTCTGAACATTTTGTTGCAAATTCATGCTGATTATAATATATAACATGTTCATCGAGGCATGCATGAATTGTTTCATAATGCATTCCAATCTCTTTCATGATGGCAAATAAATATCGATATGTGCGAGGTAAAATATTTGATGGTGTTAACAAAAATTCAGCTATCAAGCTACAACAAATTAAAATAAAAATAGAGTTAATTTAATATATAAATAATATTAACGAAACACATATCATCTGTATTAATTTGAATTATGATCAATTAACAATACAATTATTGGAGGAACAAAGATAACCTTTATCACAATCATATATATGTGATGGATTATTTTGCGTACCTTAACATCCGTGTGATTGATATGTTTGAAATACCATTTATAACCTTCAAGTTCATTATCAACAATACAGCAGAGAAAAGGTTTGTGTTGGAGCCTTCAAAAATGGGTTCGTATGCCTTCTCAAGAAGAGGTATATCGTGAACATCATCAAAATCATCAATATTTTCATGATCATCATAATCATCATCATCCATTATAACAATAATGAATAATGGATCAATGTATTTGTACCATCATATTCAACTACATTATCAGTATGATCATCTTCTTCAATAGGATCATTAACTTTGTTCTCCATTAAGCATAGCTACATGTTCCTCTGGTACTTGTTCTAAAAGCACTTCCTTTGGATGATATGTCATGGGATGTATTTCCTTTATAATTACATGAATACATCAATAGATATAAGTTAATATAGGAAATACTAAAATAATACATACATTTACCAAAGAAAAAAATATAAAATACTTTATAATGCTAAACTTACAAATGGACGATATTCATTCACCCCTCAGTGTGTCCATGTTCCATACAATGTTTTTTGGTTGTTGTGATCAATATTCTTCTCCTCTTAAAGCCCCTGCATTGAGTACATAGACAATAGCATTTCCCATCACCCCTTCTTTTCGCTCCATCCCACATTCTAGAAACCAATTGTTGATTTTGTTCGTTTGGATCAGGAATATTTCTATTTGACATTTTAACACAAAAATATTGAATGAAGATTATAGACAATATTAAAAAATCAAGGTCCACACATCACTATTTCCGCAAACAATGGTTTGTCGAAGAATAAAATGATTTTTGCAAACCCTTTGTCGAAGAATAAAATGATGTCCACAAGCAGTCCGTCGACAAATTAAAAATTTCCACAAACCATCCGTCGAAGAATAAAACAATTCCTCAAACCGTTCGTAGAGGAATAAAATAATTTCCGCAAATCATTCCTCGCTTTTATAGAAAACATGTCGAAATGTTTCCGTAATTTATATATTTTCAAATTCAGCTGTACTCGAATAACTGACAATATTGACCTAGTTACTGTTACAAAAATCCTAGTTAGCGTTGGAAAAAAATATGTCAAATACGTCGTAAATTCGACAAAATAACGTCACATATCCGATGACAAAGGGGTCGAAAATCCGACGGCAAAGGGCTCGAAAATACAACAACAAATGGATCAAAAATCCGATGACTAATTCTTGCATTTAAAAAAAATAAGTCGAAAATCGTAATTTCAAATTGAAATCTGACAAAACAATACTTTCCGTCGGGTTTTATTGTCGAATTTTGGGTTCAAATATTGTTGTACATGGCGCTGAGTACAGTCGAGGCAGAATATGTTGCTACTTGCTCAGCTAGTTATGAGGTAGTATGTTTTTTGAAAACTAATAATTGACTTGATTGATCTAACTTGCATTCTTGTATGATGCAGAGAGGAGTAGTGAAGCTCCAATATGTGATCTAGATCGAGGCCCCTCGAAAGAGGAAGTGATGCAGTGACTCGGTATCTTGGGGGTTTTCTAAAGGGATATGAATTCGTGGTTGAGGATGAAAACAGGCTCTCGAGAGGGCTAGAAACAGATTTGAACTTGAAGGGTATTAAACCTGTAGGGGTCTAGGGTTTCAGTGCAGGAATTGGAGTAGAGTTTTTATCTTATGAACTAGATTTATCCTTTTGTATAGTAAATTTTTATGTGCCTTATAATGAAAGGGTAACGTTTTGGGACTCTGTTTTTCAGAATTCCTTTATTCAAGATGAAAATGCAATATTGGGAGGAGATCTAAATTTTACGTTGGGAGCCAAATAACTATGGAGGGGGAGAGAAATATTGGACCCCTTGATAGACTACTTCAAACTCAAGTTAAGTGATTGTGGTTTTTTGGATATCGGGGTGGTGAAATTAAGTGCCACTTGGTTGAACAGAAGTATTGGAGCCCAGAATATTGCAAAACGTTTGGACCTGTTTTTAGTAGCAGAGAAGTTGTTGAATCATAATTTTTTATTTTTCCAATGGGCGTATGAGGGAGGAGAATCATACAATGTACCAATATTTATGCAAATCCAAGGGGGTGTCTCCAAACCTGTAATTCCTTTCAAGCTAAGCGAAGCCTAGATGAAAAATGAAGACTATATTCAGTTGATCAAAGACACTTTGATTCCTTATGTTGTAGGGGAAGGAATATTTGTTGCCCAAAATTTTGCAAAAAAATTAGTCAATAATAAGAAATCCATACACTGATGGTCTCAAGAAAAAAGGAAATCAGATGAACAAAAGCTAATCCAAACTAAATGGGAAATCGAAACACTGTGCGATTCAGGAGGAATAGGGTTTGAATCTTAGGCTGCTTAGTTTGGAAGTCAAGCGAAGAAATATCCTAAAAGAACATGATGTCTAGAGACTGAAAAGCAAGGCGATCTAGCTGGAAAGTGGTGATGAAAACACAAAGTTCTTCCAAGCATATGCAAAAGGTAGGAAAATGCAGAAGGCCATTTGGGATCTGAAGAATCAATCAGATGAAACGGTCTCATCCTTTGAAGGACTGGATAGGATGGGAAAACAACACTTCCAATCGTTATTCAAAGCAGTTGAAGAAGTATTGCCAGATGAGGTGATTAGGATGACACAAATTTTCCCTGGTTTTTTAACCCCTGGGGATAACATAAATCTCTTAGAGGTGGTTTCAAAAGATAAATTAAAGGAGGTCCTTCGTAGCTTCCAAAAGGGGAAAATCCCAGGGCTAGACAGGTGGACTATTGAATTCTTTATAGCTCTCTATGAAATCATTGGGATAGATATGTTGGGTGTAATTAAAGAATCTAGAGCCTATGGTTTTATGCATAGTCCTTTAAACTCCACCTTAATTGCCCTTATCCCAAAATCAGACCACCCATATTCTTTGGATGACTTCCACCCTATCTCCCTCTGTAACATAACTTATAAGGTGATAGCCAAAATTATAGCCAAGAGGTGAAAAAAATTCTCTCAAAAAATATTTCAAGTGAACAATTTTTCTATTGGAGACAAATCCATGAGGCTATTGTTGTTTCTAAACAAGGACTCCACAGTATGAAGACTAAGAATATGATATGGGTAGTTCTAAATTTTTGTATCTCTAAGGCCTATGACACAGTCTGTTGGTTATACATTAGACGTTTGTTAACTCATTTGGGTTTTGATTACTCATTTGTTAAATGGTTTATGTGTTGTATTTCAACAACATCTTTTGTGGTTCTTATCAATGGATCGACATCCCCTTTATTTCATGCAGAAAAAGGCCTTTTATAGGGATTCCCATTATCACCTCTTCTCTTTATGTTGGTCATTGAAGGATTAATCAGATCCATTGCCAAGGAAAAAATAAGAGGTGCCTTTGCAGGGATTAGTATTGCTCCAAATATTCAAATCACTCATATATTATTTGTAGCTGATGTGCTTATTTTCTGTAATGGATCATTTGGTGATGTTGAGATGCTTGGGAAAATTTTGGATCTATTTGGAAGGGCCATAGGAATGCAGATAAATGTGAGGAAGTATTCCTTATCCATCATAAATATGGAGCATGAGGAAATTTTTGGATATGTAAATTTATTTCCATATGAGGTGAATCTATTTGAGGAGGGAATAAATTATCTTGGTTTTATTCTTAAACCCAATAGTTATAAGAAAGAGGATTAGAATTGGCTTATAGCAAGGATGGAGAAAATTTTGTCTAGCTAGAGTTTCAAATGGTTATCTAGGGAAAGTCGTCTGGTTTTGGTAAGATTAGTGCTGGAAGCGATCCCAGTTTACTGGTTGTCACTAGCTTGGATTCCAAGGGGTTGTTTGGAGAAGGTCAGAAGAATTTTCTCTCAATTTATGTGGAGAGGGAAGAATGAAAACTCTGTCACTCCTTGGGATCGGTGGTACATTATTGCTCGACCCAAATTGTTGGGAGGATGGGGTCTGAAAAACATTTTCAAATTTTCAAAATCTTTAGCAGCAAAGATGGGGTGGAGACTCATTTCAACAAACAGTCTCTTGACTGATGTTGTTATAAAAAAAAACAAATGCATCTCCCTAGACTCACTACTGGAGTGGATTCAAAGTCCAATTAGAGTGCATAAGGTGGCTTCGCTGATATGGAAAGCTATAATAAAATCCATTCATTTAATCTATGAGAATCTGCCCTGGAAAATAGGGAATGGTACTATGGTTAGAATGGAAGCAGATCCCTGGTATGGATGCTAAAATATGCATATTCTTCCCCAACATACCCTACATCATATTCATCAGCAACATATCTTTCATATTGTTGATATTGCAAAGCCTGAGATGACAAATATATGGGTTCAAGGATGGAAAAGCACAATCAAGGTGGGGTTGGTGGAAGACTACCATGTGGCATGGGACAATTACCTTCGGGCACTATGATCCTCTCATATTCAGTTAACATAGGATCCTGATGAAATCATTTTGATGGATTTCACCCACGGCAGTTATAATCCAAAACTAGGATACTCAAAACTTGCAACTGAAGGGCTCCACAGGGTTGTCAATTGGTGGTAGAAGGGGGTGTGGAAAGAAAAATGTCCTCACAAATCCAAATTATTTATTGGGTGTGTGCTTTCCAGAAAAGTGCCCACATGGGACCGATGAACAAGTGAATGCAAGGATCGGGCTAGTGTTATTTGTGCATAGACAAAAATGAAGACAACACGCATATGTTTATAAAATATCATTTTAGTGCTCATGTGTGGCGGGAATCTGTGTGTAAATTCAACTTAAACAAAAATTTGGATGGAGAAAATGTTGAAGATGCTTGGAAATCCTGGACCTCTGACCCAATAACTGCAAATTTCATAGCTCTACCATTGATCGTTATTTAGGGGGTGTGGATTGCTAGGATTAAAACAATCTTTCAAGGTTTGACATCATCCCCTAAATTGGTAGCTTCTCATTGCTTGGACATCCTCCCTTAATACTCTCAACAAAAATATACTCCTACTCTTAGAATTGTTTAGGAAGAACAAATCAATAAAAATGTGTCATGGGCTTATTTTGATGGGGCTTCTAAAAATAACAGATGTGGGGGTGGTGCCATTCTGTACTTATCAGGTAACAATTATTTAAAATTTGAAATGGGTCTGGGGGAGGGGACAAAAAATTGTGATGAGTATTGGCTTTAAAGTTGCTACTTTGCTTTGCAAAAGAAAAGGGTTGTCAAAAACTTCAAGTTTATAGAGATTCAAAAAATGTCATAAATTGGACAAACGATGTCATAATTTTTTTCTTCTAATTTTGGTGGAAGAAGTTCTGAGGATTAGAAACACTTTTGATACTTTCATGTGTCGTCATGTCTCCAGGGAAAGGAAATCCATTGTAAACTCACTCGTTATCATAAGAAGAAATCCAGTTAGATTTTGGAACTTGGAAGGTGGCCTCAACACAAAATGAGGACTTTTTTTAATTGAATCACGGGCCTTTTGTTGAAGAAATCCAATTATAATCATGCTTCTTAACCTTGCTACGGAAAAATATTTTAAACAGGAAATGAATCGGATTATTTGATCTCGTCTATGTGCCAAAAGCCTGAACTCTTTATTTATTGGTGATCAAAAGCCTGAACTCTTTATTTATTGGTGATCTTAAAGGGAAATGTATTTTTTCTTTTATGCCTTTACATGATCCTATATGATGACAATGTATAAATTTTGGCAAGATGTGATACCGTAAATGCATTATGCACAGTGTAATTTTGTTACGTATATAATAAAATTACACTTTTTTCTTTGGAAAAAATGACACTAAAATTAAAAAAAATATGAAGAGAAATAAATGGCAATGAGTTTGATAATCAATTAACTATCTAGTTTAATGAGACTAAAGTTAGCAAAGAGTTTAATTATCATTTTTTTTAAATTGATTATCACATTTATTGAAATAGTAAATTTAGATTTGCATATAAATTATTTTATTTCAAATTTTAAAAAATATTTCCAAATAAAATATATGTATATAGTATTTTTTCTTTCTTTTATTTATATATATATAAATAACCTTTACTTTAAAATATATATTTGCATTAAAATATTATAAAATATTTATTTTAAAACAAATTTAAAATATTATCTTTATGTTACATATAATTATATAATATTAAATTGTTTTATTTTTATTATATACACTGTCTTAATTTTATAAAAATATATTTATTAGTTAGATCACATATAATTGTAATATCTTCTTATATTAAATTATTTTTTTATTTTTATTAGATACATTGTCTTAATTTTATAAAAATATATTTTATTAGTTAAATCACATATAAATGTAATCATTATGATAATACTTAACTATATCAATCAACATATTTGTTAGGAAATCATGTCCTCCAAATTATTATTATCAAATAAAAAATGAGTTGCAATCATATTTTATATATGATTGCATCAAATAAATCATTTTCCTAATTTTAAATTTATTATGTTTATGTAAAATCTATTTATAATTTATAATAAATATACTATTTAATATTAATATTAAAAGTTATTTATTTAACTTAATCATTTTATAATGTTATATAATATATCAAAATGGTTTTATCATAAGATCTAAAATTTTCTAATAATTTAAGATATCCACAATTTAGTTATAATAAGTTTTGTTATTTTCAAAAAAACATATTATATATGATAAAGTATGACTATCGTTTTTTCTTATCTTTTTTCAACAAAAACAAATGCATTCAACTTGTTATTCATCTTAATTAAAATTACATATAACCATCATCTACCGAAAATGGATCAAAATTTTCAAATCCAATTCAATTACAAGGTTGACTTAGAAGAGATCTTTCAGATCTTTAAAAAAAATCAAAATGATGACACTTCTTTCAATAAAACTCCATAAACTGTATTAGAACATATCAACATAATGTCATGATAACATATTAGATCTAACTAGCATATATAAACCTATTTAAAACATTAAGTATCTCAAAAAACATAATATGAGCCAGTCTTTAAGGTCTTCAATATTTTTTTTATCTTAATATTATCTAAAATTATGACGAGGGGCATAGCCAACCACTTAGTTTTGTGGAGATGGTTGTTGTTAAACAAAGAATAAAATAAAAGATCTTTATAGTTATCCATTTATAGTCTAACATAAACATTAAACTAATTAATATAAGCATAAAACAAATACTATTTAATAAACAAAAAAACAAAAATTGATATCTTCTTTGAAGCTTATTTAAATCTTAATCAAGATGCATTTAAGCATAACAAGATACGACAACCATGAAATTAATCTTAACTGTACACTTGTTTCACTTGGGTTAATCTTGTTGATCCACTCAAGGAAGTCCAAAATATTAGATAATATCTAAACACATATCGACGTAATTAAAGGTAGATCGGAACCATTAGAAGAGAAAAAATAATGTGAATATCTACACATAATAATGCATAAAATATATAATCAATGGTGAACTATTATGCGAGCACAAATTTATTGGTTCTTGAAGTTGTTAGGATACGTGAGAAAGAAAGATGTTAGAAAGAAGCTAGTACACAAACCTGCAAAATGATGCATAGGAAAATGAAAATCAAGTGGCTATAACATTTGTTAATATACACGAGAGAGACATGTTCCCTTTTTTTTTTAAAGAAAAAGCTGGTGCGAAACATGTTCCCTAAACTTTTTCTTAAAGAAAAAAGAGTCGTGTTCCCTTTCCCTTGATGTTTTTCAAAACAAAAGCTGGTATAAGATAAACAAAAAAACTATGTTGTATTCTAGATAATCATTATATACAATAGCTTAAAACATCTTTCATATCTGGCATCAAGTCAATATAAACCACCCTTCCAATAGATACTTCATACTATCACATTTTACATATTTTACAAAGAATTTACAAATAGCATTGAATCGTGGCTCGATGGCCGCCACAGGAGGGGAGGAGGGGAGGAGGGAGGGGGTTTGATGGGGTAAGGTTGATTTTTTCCCAATTGTATCTATCTTTTTTAATTTTTAAGGTTTGTTGACAAACATTATATGCATTTTTAATAAATATTTGTTTTTTATGTGATTAAAAAAATCAGTCGATGGGTTTCCAAAAATTTTCCATTTTATCCCATAGAAAAAATATTGTGCTACCGGTAGCACTATTTTTCGATTCGAGGGTTAAAATAGCTAATAAATGAAACCAATAAAAAAATGATAACTATTTAGAGTTCTCGTCAAGTGATAGAATGTGTTACCCAAGAAATGGGGCTCCCTTCTCTAAGCTAACAGTCCCTTAGTATGACCTAATTCTCTTTGAGGTCTGTCATACAGGTGTCTAGGAACTCTGTGTGCCTAAACCCTAAGGATTATGTTGTTCTCTCTATAAATACAGTTTATAGTATGGTTCATTGTGGTACGGTGAGGGTGATGTCACTTACATGATTCCCTTCTAACATCCAATGTTGGCTCCATTCTTCACAAATGTTGGTTCAATTCTGAACACAAAGACTTACTCCATCCAAGGAGAGTGAATCCTTTGAGTGGACTTAGTTCTCATATTTATAGGCATATTGATGACTAACCAAGTGGCACCAAGGGTGGTGAGAGATATCCATGTGGAACGCATGCATTTGAACACCTTTCCCCCCCTCTTGTGGACTCTTAGCCCCCCATCTCTTTTTTTGTTCTCTGGTCTGAAGTAGTAATGGTTTTATATATAAAGTACAAATATACAAAATTACATTATTTATGTGTGGATTCCATCCATATCATCCATATTTAAATTAGTATATTTTGGGGTCAAAACAGGGTGTTACATTCCCCTCCCCCTTAATAGAAACACCATCCTCAGTGTTTCAATATTCAAAACACATGTTCCAAAATTACATTTCATGTTCCTTCCAGGAAGCAATGCTTTTCTAGCATTCCTTTTCATCTTCAAGATACCACATCTCTCACTTCAAGCACCACGTAGTATGTTGTCTTCTTTCTTTTCAGCTTGCATCTGATGGTTATCTTTGAGTAGTAATATCCACAATTTATATTACCATCTTATACACAGGTGTTACCTACAACAATAAATAGTCGAATCTTGTGTATCATAGTCATCACAAGTAAAGCATTATGTAACGGGAATTTAAATGTATAACCATAGAAAAAAAATCAAAATACCAGGATGCATATCAACCCAATACTTATTTTCATGAATATGTTCCATATTCGCATGGATTCCGTAGGTGGGGTTCAATTGTTTCCCATATGTCCATTGAATCCATATCCAAACCAACCCACAAATGGGTTTATCAAACTATTCACAAATCACAATGTCAGTTCAGCACATAATTGGGTTTATCAAACCGTTAGTAAATTCAATGACAGTGGTAATCCTCCCTATGCTTTTCATCTAGTGGCCATAAATTCTCCTTCCCAGGTAAGTCTCTTCAGCACACAATATATTGTTGCATAGCTTTTGTTATTTTGCAAGTTGCTTCCTCAATCAGTGTTTCTAGTCCTTGAAATATGGTATATTTGTCAACCATCCTATCCCAAATGTACCAACATTTATCATTTGGTTCCTTAGTTTTCCTTCTAGTATGAACACCTCTACATGTACCTATGTCAATTGTTAAGAAGAGGAATACATGTTATAATCATTCTCATGAAATTGTCATAATGTCTATAACAATTCTCCAATTTCAAAATGTAAAAACATATATTCATTTAATCAAATAAGTACGTATTTGATATCTAATACTTATATGCATGCATATTTATTTTTATCATCTGCACCATACAAGGATTTGAGATCCCTTATATAAGTTAACACTTCATTAGGATCCCTTCACTGAGTTAACAGTACCTCGAGTTTGTTACCCCAATTGTCTTTCACAAAACAAGGAATGGGGCTCCCTTCTTTGAGTTAACAATTCCTTGGGCTCCCTTTGCTGACTTAAAAATACCTCGGGTTTGTTACCCCAATTCCTTTTCATGTTGGTTTCTCATATTCAAATCATTATCGTTGTATCTTCTTTATAGACACGCTACCTTTTGTCTTAGGCATCCCCTTCTCTAAGTTAACAACCCCTCATGTGATCCTTTATTTTCAAAGGTTTTCTTGCACGAGTAGAGCACAATTTGCAGGGTTTTCCTTCTTCTCAGATTTCTAACTTTAAAAAATCATATGCTTCTATAGAACATTTCCATCATGGGATCATAATAAGTAGATTTACCATTCACTTGTGTCATAAACATACATGTATTAAGAATTATACTTTTACTTATCAAGCATTATTATAAATCATTATCTTCACAATGAAATTCCCAATAAGAATATTGAGTTCCACACATAATACTTAGCTTTCAAATGGAAATATCAATAATCCATGTCTTCTTTATGTCTCACTTTTACTGCCATATCTAAGGTATATTCTTCTTTTACACAACTATGTTCTTTCAACAAAGCATTCTTATAGTCCATCCAATGTGACTACTTTTCATGCATTTATTTCATTGTATCCACAACAACTCTATATATGTTTTACCAACACATAAAACATTCTCATAATACAATCAACATTTGTGCCAACATGCACATTCACATAATCTACTTATGCATATTTACTCGTGCAATTCAAGAATGTCGTAAAGTCAACTCATGTGATCTTCCACAATCAGTTCAAGGACTCAAACAACATCTCAACACATCAACCATCTACCTCAAAATTACGTGTTTGATCATTTGGATACCCTCCTCTTCAACCCAAATACAACACTAAGAATATACTTCTTTAGTGTTCTTTAGTGTTGGAAAAGCGGTTGCAGTCCCATACATCAATCATAAGCAAGGATATTATTAGATACTTGTGTAAAATTGTATCCTTCGCAACTTCCAACAACACATGAATTATTACATGGTTATCTCACACATTATCTATTTTGCAATCAAGAGTATAATACTCCTTTGCATTGGTTATTAACTCTTAATCATTGCAATTATGACACACTAAGTCATGAGTGCATCAAAAGATTCTAAATTATTTTTAACCCGGGTATTCATTCCTTATATTAATTATTTAATGACATCCATGCATTCAAATGCCATCATGAACATATTAATGATTATATCAAGTGTGATTGAAGGTAACCTTACCCAATTCTCTTCAACACTCGCTAGCCAGGCATGATCATTCCATACATGTATTGTTTCCATCCACACTTCAAATGTTACCTGGTCATCCTGTGTTTCATGAAATTTATATGATTCTTGTCATCAAACTCGTGACAAGCTCTTTCCTTGTTCTCTTTCAATGTGATATTGATCTCCATAAGTAACGGAACCATCAACATATTTGGCCAGATCCTCAACCCTTCTTGGTTATACAACATAAATCATACTTAGTTAACGTGACATACTAATCGTATAACATGATAGCACTCTTATCTCATATGCAATTTATCATACAAGCATTCAAGTATAATCTCACGCACTCTAATATTTCTCAATATGCCTATTCGTGTATATGCATTCCAATTAACTTACCCTCTTTAATTTTTATGTCATAAAGCTATTTACACAATTATTTTCCTAACATAAAGAAACATAAACAATTCAAAAGGAGAGTCAAGGAAGTTCTCCCTCGCCACTGCCCTTCATAGTATGGACTCCACGACTCAAATAATCTGTTCCATATTCTCTATGTCAATTACATAACAGATCATTGGTTGTAATACTCTCACCAAAGCAGCAATAATTAATTGATATAAGTTATACTTGCTACTTTAAAAATATAAAATTATATTTTAGAAACAAGATAGAGATTTATGGTGAGAAAATATCCCTCGTTAATATTTCTTCCATGTTTTCCACATGCGCCTTTTAATGGTGTACCCAATTCTTGGCATCCTTGCAACTTAGTTGATGCTTTTGTTCACCCTTACATTATAATTGTTTTGATAATTTACTACTCCATCTCTCTTCATTAATCCTAGCTAAGACAAACTTACGTCTTCTTTTCCAATGCTTCTTCTAACGTTATCCAATTCTATAAATTTCCTCTACATTCCTTGGAAAATTATTGTCCAATTCTATTATGCCACAAATTATGTCTTCACAAGCCAATTCTACATAGTAGAGTGCCTTTCTCTTGTGATAGTTATTTCCAGATGAATTGAAGTTCATTATTCACTTCACATTCTATATACATATAAGTGACTATTTCATACCCTGCAACTCTATTTATCATGCATCAAGATTATTTGTTATGGTGGATCACCCATTTCATCTATGGGGTATATGCACTCTTCATCCTATTAGATACCCTCTACTGTCCAATCTTATTTAATGGTCCTTTTCTTGTGAATACATTGTGCCTCCCATGATTTGAAAACTTGATTGCATGGTTTTCTTTCTCTATCCCAAGATTTATGATTTACACCCTTCTTTTTTGCATAGAAATAACATTTTTTGCAACTAGCCTTTATGTTATTTTATCAAATAACAATTATACCAACCAAGAAATCCACATCCCATCTCTTCAATTTATTTCATGCAATTTTAGATTGCACGTGTTATAATCAATGGATTATATGCATTATTTGACAATTCCATAACATCTTTATCCACTTGATAATTCTTCCCTTTACATAGAATATACAATCCTTTTCAATCTTATTTATGCCTCATTCACAGCATTTCCATGACACAACAATCATGTGAGGTTGGCTTGTGATAAGACTCCCTATCTTGCAATTTTCAATTGTTTAGGTGGCTTTATTTAGTCTCAAGGTGATCAAGGTGAGATCAGAAAAGAAACAAGGTTAAGGAGGCTGTAAATATTTACTGCCAAACACCAATGAGGCATCTCACATGAATATTGGACTACTCCTAAATGCTCAATCATCATTATGAGGGTTTGTAAAGATAATGATTCCATGAGGGGAAGACCCAAATTCAAAAAGGTTGCATAGATCTTTGATTGTATTCCCATGAAGGAACTATTTCGAATATAAACAGAGTAAAGGTTTTCCAACATATCCAACTTTAAATTTCTCAATTAGAAATCTTGAAGATAAACCACTCGCCAACTATAACCAATAGTTGTATTAATACCATGTTTTGTGAAAAAAGAAAAGAAAAAGGAAAACACAATCAAAAAAATAAAAGAAACCAAAAAATCAAATCAAAAGAAACACATCTATGTACATATAAGCAAAAGCTTACCTCAAACAAAGTACTTTTTGAGGAGCTGGATGTTCACTGGATAGGTCTCAGGGAAACCTTCCAGTGTCTACAACCGAACAGTATCAAGGCCAACGTTTTCTGTAATAGTGAATTTCCCTAACCAAAAACACTGAAACTTAGTATAATCATTCTTGTCTTTGTGGGGTTTGTCCCATTTCAGTACTAGATCCCCAACTTGAAAATCACAATCAATCGAAGACTTCTCATCAAACCACCTCTTAACCAATTGCTGATGTTAATACAATTTGTTTCTATATTTCTCTCTCTCCTCCTCGAATTTAAGCAATGTGTCAATTTGATTCTGAAGAGGTGAGGATTCATCACCCTGTGAGAAATATTGAGCTATATGGAATGATGGAAGGAGGAGGTTTGAGGGTAGAACAAATTCATTTCCATAAACAAGGTAGTAAGGAGAGTTCCCAATGGAAACTTTAGGAGTGATACGATCTTCCCATAGGGCATTAAAGAGCTTGGTGTGTCAGTCCTTATGGTGTGTAGCCACAGTTTTCTTTAAGATGTTGATCAAATTTTAATTGGAAGATTATGCTAATCCATTCCCTTGCAGGTAATAATTTGCAGAATACTTCACTTTGATCCATTTTTCAAGGGCACACTGAGTAATATCAATTGAATTTAAATAAGATGCATTATCAAACACCGGAGACTCAGGGACTCCAAACCTGGTGACAATATTACTCTCTAGAAAAGACACAACCGAGTTAGTATTAGCAACTCTGAGGGGAATTGATTATGCCCACGTAATAAAGTATTCTATTGCAGTTAATATATATTTATGTTGCAAAGAAGAGGGAGGAGCAATAGGGCCAAAAAAATTCAGTCCTCGTTGTTGAAATGGGAACTAGATAATAACAGGCTAGAGGGGAAAGGATGGTTTCTTTACCTTACCAGCACATCTCTGGCAGGATTCACACTTTCGGACAAAGGTATGTGCACCTTTAAAGAATGTAGGCCAGTAGTATCCAGCTCTCAAAACCTTATGTGCAGTTGTTTCTCCTAAAAAATGTCCTCCTGTGGGCCCTGCATACATTTCAAATAGAAGATTGCCAGCTTCTGATTTTTCTAAACACCTGAGGAAAACACCATCATAATTCCTTCGGAAAAGCACATTATCAATGAATTGGTAAGGTGTTTCCTTTGACCTTAAATTCCTACACTTACTGAATTCTAAGCTAGGAGGAGCATACCCATGAGTAAGAAAAAACCTAATATCATCATATCATTCAGAAGATGGAGCAGAATGACATTAACTGTGTCAATAGACATGTCTTCTTCTTGAATCCATTGGTGTTCCTACTCTGGGTCATTTGATTGGGAATATAACAAGCACAAGACTTCCCCTTTGACAATATTGGCACGCTTGATATCCAAATCATATTTTGGAAGTGCAGTCATCCAATGGGCTTTCTTCTCTCCTAACTCTTTCTGAATTAGAAAATTTATTATAGCTACATAGGGGACAATCACCTTCATTTTAGATTTCAATAAATAAGGCCTAAAATGTTTGACAGATTTATAAATAGTATAGGCTTGTTTATCAATCTGTGTATAGTTTAATTCATCCCCTTTGAATGTGGATCTCATGAACGAAATGGGGATCTCTATGTCCTCTACTCGTTTATGGGTCAAAACAATAACATAAGAAAAGTCCATGAAAAACATGTACAAAATGAAATCCTTGTAAAAATATGGGGGCATTAATGCAGGAGTGTCCATAATAGCTTTCCTAATATTGATAAATGCATCCTTTTGAATGTCAGAATATTTACATCAAAAATCCTTTTTAATCAGATCCTGCAGTGGCCTAACAATCTGTGCAAAATTTGGCACAAACCTCCTAACAAAATTTATCTTACCAAGAAAAGATTGCATGGCCTTCTTCGAACTAGGGAACCCAATTTTTGCAATGGCATTTTTCCTTTCAGGGACAATTATCATTTCCTCCTTGGAAACAATAAAACCAATAAGACTACCTTCGGTTACCGCAAAAATCGACTTCTTCGGATTCAAAGAAATCTCATACTTTCTACACCTTTCAAAAACATGTCTTAGTGGCCCGTCGAGGGCAGAACAAGTGGTGAAGTGGAATTGTTGAAATTGGTTGTAAATGGAAGGTATCATGTTCAAATCCCCCCCAAATTTACTCATGTGCCATGGTTCGGGCCCTGTGGATGCAACTAGGGGTATAGTGGTAACGGGATTGGATCCCTGGACCCTGTGTCACGCGAGTACCAGCCAGACTCTAGTTGTCGATTCCCCTAGTTACCAAAAAAAAAAAACGTGTCTCAGTGCAAACAGAAGATCATGTCACTTCTTTGAATAAATAGCTATATCATCCAAATAAACAACAACAGAATTTTCAAATCATCATATGTCCATGAAAACACACATTTTAATTCTTTACAAAGTTTAATTAAATCCCTTTCTTCCTCTGGGAAACAACTAACCCCTATGTTGATAAGTTGCGGGTTCTTCTCATTTCTAGGATTGACAGTTTTAAAATTTAGGGAAGACCTGTGTGTCTTGCAGTTAGGGTTACCTTTGAATTTTTCCTACAAGTCATAGTACTTCTCTAGATTCATAACTGACATGGGGATAATATTGGAAGGGATATTATGGTCAGATAAAGACTTGTCGTGTTTGGACTCGTCTATGGATACGTCCTTAAAGGTATATTGGGCTGTTAAAAATTCTAAAATTTGTAGGTCATCATGAAATACCTTCCAACTTGTCACATTATCAGGGATAGAGGGTCTGTACATAAGTCCCATGGAAAAAGTGTCAGGGGACAAACCTTCCGGGGGAATGAGTCTAGATGTAGTATTAGCTAAAAGATCTGCATCAAATTATTGTGATCTAGGGAAATATTTAATATTGAAGGCTTTAAAGGAATTAGTTATGTCCCTAACCAATTTTTTATAATTAATAAAATGAGGGGATAAGCAATGGATTGTGTTCCTTACCTGCTTGACTATAATCTCGGAGTCACCATAGAATTCTATCACTTGAGCACCCAGATCTATCTCTTTCCTGAGTCCCTGTACAAGAGGCTCGTATTCAGAAATATTATTTGTGCATTCAAAATCAAGTCGGAAGACAATCATCACTTTGGTGCCTTTTGGATCTATTAGTACACAACCTACACCAACACCATCCTTGGATTTAGATCCATCAAAAAACATAATCCAAGAAGATAAATATAACCTAAAATTTATATCCACGTTATATACATTATCGACAATATCACCAGAAAATGGGACAACTGTGCAATTATTGATTTCAGACAAATTATTGACATCCTCAACAGGGGAGGAATCAGCAGGAAAGCTTCCAAAGAAAGAGTCAAAACTGTAATTTTTATGGCTGAGGTAAAGAAAATTGCAGGTTCACTGGGATCATTGAGATCTTTGATTGTTTGCTTCATAAAGGGTGTCCTTACAATTTTGATGTGATTTGGTCTCCCATTGTAAGGGATCCACAAATGTAACCAGTCGGTAGCAAAGTAGCCTTTCAATTTTTCGAACTACTCCCTGCTCAACCACATACCATAAGTTTCAGGGATATCAGCAACAACAATTTCAACTGTCTGATGAATCCTGGGATCTATAGATAATGTCAAAAGGACATTATTTAACTCACCTACCACCTTAACCCTTTATCTTTCCAATCGGACTATTTGGGTGGGACAGGGTTCCCAAGTTGCATTCAATTTCCTATATATATATACTGGCATGATATTGGATGAATCCCCTAAATCAATCATACAATTATGGGCATTCCTATTGAAAATTCCAAAAGTAAGTAAGAAAAGTGGGACCCTTTTCATACTAGGCTTCTGACTGTCAAGATTTCCACGGTATTCTAAGGTATTATTTTGAAATTCCCTGGATTTATTCAAAATCATATTCTTAGTAAAATTTTCCTTTACAGAAGGTATTTTAAGATGTTCAAATAAAGAAATATTAGCTTTAGCCCTTTTTAAATCATCAACCAAATTGTATTCGATTTCGGTAATTATCTTCTCTTTTGGATTTGTTGCTTTACATGTATTAGGAGTGGATGATGGTGGTGGAGTTTTTTGCGACGTTTCACCTTTACTCCTGGTGTTATAAGAGTGTTGCATATCGAATATAGCTCCATATTCATCTTCTTCTTCTGCCATTGGCAGTTCTAAAAAATAGTTAATTATGTTCAGGTGTTGATCATATTCTTCATCGAGAGGTATAGAATCTGTATCTCCTTGAGAACTATCTCTACTGTCATTATGGGTAGTTTTGGGACCAAAAGTTAGGGCCTTGAAAATATATTAAATCTCATAAGAAGTCAAGGTCTCATCAGTATTCGGCATAGTTTGATTCTGAGGAGCTTGGTTGTTAGAATTTTATCATTCAAGCTAGCATTATCTTAGGATCTTTAACTAAGAGAATAACAAGAACAGAAATCAAACACAAGAGACAATAGACACAAATATTTTCCTTGAGGAAACCATAAAGGATAAAACCCCACAAATTCCTCAGAGATAGAATCAACACCAAAAGTAAAACCCAAAAACATTAAGATGATCTCTCGATAGCAGTAGTCTCTCTCTCTCTTGTCCCGACAACTTCTTCTCTCTCAGTTATGCGCTACAACTGAGTGTGCGTGAATGTGTGATAAATAGAGAGGCTCACTCTCTATTTATACTAATTCCCAACTTGAAAATAACTCACTAGGGCCAACTTCTCTTGGAGAGTCTAATAACCCTAGGGCCCCACAACTGCGGGGACTTTAACCCTTGATCAATAGGAGGGTTACCCACAATGACTTTACATGACTTTTTTACATTATTGAATCTCCCGATAGGAACATCAGGGAATGACATGACTCAAATACATTACAGACACTTCCCAGAATAAACATCGGGGTACAATACATAAGATATACAAGTGAATACATTCTGAAGCTACAAATACATCAACACTCCCTCTTAACTAGGAAGGTATTCTCTCAACACAATTTATCAGCATAGGTCTTCTTCTCTGTATCATGTGGATTATCATTGAGTTCTCGTCATTTTCATCTTCAAGACATCTTCATTTGGATCTGGATTATCACTCAATCTGGATCATCACTGTTGGATCATCACTGCTGGATCATCATCACTCAATCTAGATCATCATTGGGTCATCATCACGGGTGCTATCTCTCGATTCTTCTCATCATAGGAAGTTCTACAGAGCCATCCCTTTCACATGTTGGTTGTAGGCCTAGCCTCCAAGTAGGTATTCATCTTCTTCAGCACTTATATCTGACCATAGGAGGGCCCGGCCTGCCCCCATGTTAGAATGGAATGCCCAGCACTCACATCTGACCATGGGAGGAACACATCCACCACCATGTCAGAATGGTCCAGCCCTTACATCTGACCATGGGAGGGCCCAGCCTGCCCCCATGTTAGAATGGCCCAACCCTTACATCTGACCATGGGAGGTCCTAGCCTACCCCCATGTCAGAATGGCTCAGCCCTTACATCTGACCATGGGAGGGCCCAGCCTGCCCCCATTTCAGAATGACGTTGCCCTTACATCTAACCATGGGAGGGCCCAGCCTGCCCCCATGTCAGAATGGCTCTGCCCTTACATCTGACCATGGGAGGGCCCAGCCTTCCCCCATGTCAAAATGGATGTGCCCTTACATCTGATCATGTGGGAAAACATCCCACAGTCACATTAGAATGGCCCTCAGCTCCAAGCTGAGTATTCCTAGTAACTGACCAGGTGCCTCCATTCTCCCGGAGAATGGCCTTCAGCGCTTGTATCTAATCATGTGGGAACACATCCCATAGTCACCTAAGAATGGCTCAGCACTTACATCTGACCATGGAAGGAACCAATCCTCTCACCATGTCAGAATGGCTCACGGACTCATCACTTCCCCTTGAAGAGAACCTTGATCTGAAGAACATCAAGCTTCTCCCTAAAGTACTCAAACTTCATTTTCGCCAATGTCTTAGTCAACACATCAGATATATGTTCGTTCGTCACAACATATTGGAGCTTCACTACTCGTCTCTGCACCATATCCCTGATATAGTGAAATTTGATCTCGATATGCTTTGATTTTTCATGGAACACTGGGTTCTCAGACAACTCCACACAACTCTAGTTGTCGCAATATATACAAGTAGCATCCAAATGGAGATCAAATAAATCAGAAAATAGCTTCCTCAGCCATACTACCTCACAACTAGCTGAACAAGCTGAGACATACTCTGCTTCAACTGTACTCAGTGCCACATAAGACTGTTTCCTGCTAAACCAAGAGATCACACCTGATCCCATACTAAAGCAGCACCCTGAATTGCTCTTTCTATCGATGGAAATGCCTGCCCAATCTAAATCAACATAACCTTCCAGGTTGATCTTTTGATCAGCCTTATACTTGAGCCCATAATCAACTGTACCCTTTAGGTACCTCAAGATATGCTTTCCAGCAATTAAGTGAATATGTCTCAAATCTGTCAGGAACTGGCTCAAGGTGTTCACAGCAAAGCAAATATCTGGTCTCGTATTCGTCAGGTACATCAAGGACCCAATCATCTAACGACACATCGTGGCATCAAACGACTCGGATGAAGCATCACTCAATAGATTTAGGTTCGATGCCATAGGTGTGGTCATGGCCTTGCAGTCCATCATCCTGAATCTCTTCAGGATCTCTATTGCATACTTCCCTTGTCCGAGGGAGATTCCATCCCAAGTCTTTCATTTCAAACTTAGCAACAAGCTTCCTCTTCGTATCAGCAATCAACCCATCCATACCTTTTACAAACATATCATCTACATATAGTAGGAGTATCACTGAGTTACCATCTTCAACCTTGTAGTAAAGGTTGGAATCTACTTTACTCTTGGTAAAGCCCAAACTAGATAGAAATCTATCAATTATGTCGTACCATGTCCTGGGTGCCTGTTTTAAACTGTACAGGGCTTTCTTCAATTTACACACATGAGACTCCCTGTCATGTGTCTCAAAACCGAGTGGCTGATCCACATACACTTCCTCTTCCACTACACCATTCAAGAAAGCAGTCTTGACATCCATCTGGTGTATCTTCCATTTCATCGATGCAACCAGAGCAAGTACTAATCTAATGGAAGTGTATCTGGCTACAGGTGCAAAATTTTCTTCATAATCTATTCCTTCTTTCTGGGAGAAGCCACGAGCCACAAATCTTGCTTTATATTTCTCTATGTTGCCATCTGCAACATGCTTGATCTTGTAGATCCATTTGGAAGTTACAACAGACTTCCCTTCTGGTCTTGGGATAATATCCTAGAGATCATTCTTCATGATCAATTGATACTCTTCGATCATAGCATCCTTCCATTCTTTCCTTTATGTCGCTTCTTCATAGTTGGAAGGTTATTTATCGATGAAGTCACATTATAAGGCTACATAACCGGAGTAGGACTTGGTTCTTTTCCTTTCTCTGTGATTTTCCTCTGGAGCCCCATATCTTTCTGCACCTTGGATAGCTTGTCGTACCCAAGCAGGTTTCCCCTTGTGAGGATTCTTCTCTTGAGGTAGATCTACATGTTCTTGAGGTTCTTCTAATTCTCAATCTTCTTCTTGAATTTCTTCGTTCATGGTTGTGTCATGAATTCTGGGTACTTCTGTTTCTTCGGGTTCTTCAGCAAGTCTCTTTCTGGATTTGTTGAAAGCTAAGTCTTCGTCAAATGTTACGTCCCTGCTGATGTCGATCTTCTTGAATCCTGGGAGGTATATTCTATAGGCCTTCGAGCTTTCAGAGTATCCCACAAATATACCCTCTTTTATTTTGGATTATGTATGTACACTAGACAGCTGAATATTCTGAGATGGCTGACTTTTGGTTTCTTGCCAAAAAAGACTTCTTTAGGTGTCTTGTTCTTGAGTACTATGTTTGGAGTACAGTTCTGTACATACATCATTGTTCTGGTAGCTTCTTACCATAGATGCATGGGAGAATCTTGACCATGAAGCATGGCCCTTGTAGCTTCCATGATCATTCTATTCTTCCTTTCTACAACCCCATTCTATTGTGGATTATATGGAGTGGCTAACTCCCTCTTAATCCCTGAAACTTTGCATAATTCTTTGAATTCATTTGATGTGAATTCTCCGCCATTATCTAATCAAAAACTCTTGATATTATTTTCTGTGTGGTTCTTGATAAAGGCTTTGAATTCCTTGAACTTGCTGAATAATTCATCTTTGTTCTTTAACAAGCATATCCATGTCTTCCTAGAAAAATCATCAATGAAAGAAACACAGTATACATACTCGCTTAATGAACTAGATGACATCGGACCGCATACGTCGGAGTGAATGATTTCCAAGATTCATTTTTCCTTGCTCTCGCTACTTGGAAATGTCTTCTTTGTGTTCTTTCCTTTCTCACATCCTTTGCATACACCGTCATGTTTTGTCTGTATTTCTGGAAGACCTTCAATAGATTTGCTTGCAAGTGGTAGTGCCCTATAGTGCACATGTGCAAGCCTTCTATGCCAAAGTTCATTTGGATGTACTGAGTCATGGACCAAAGCTTGTTCTCGTTGGCCCTTCATTTTGTATAGTCCTCCCTCTTTCTCTCCAATTACTATTGCATCATCTATAGTCTTTCCCTTTGGCCACATAAGGACTTGGCCATCTACAAATGAAACCCTCAAGCCTTTTGCATATAATGCAGATATGGAGAGGAGGTTCTTCTTTAGTCCTGGTACAAATAAGACATCCTTCATCTTCATATACTTTCCAGAGTCTACTTTATAGGAGGATTCACCACTACCTTTTATTGGATATTGGTAGTCATCCCCAAGTTTCACCTTGTGGGGTAATTCATGTTCTGAAAGTTTCACAAATGATTCTTTGAATCCCATCATATGTTTGAAGGCCCCACTGTCTATAATCCAATCATTGCTTCCATGTGAGATAGTTCCCTTGAGAGAGAAAAACAAAACATATTCTTCATCACTTGAAGAATCATCACTTTCATGTCTGAATTTCTTCTTGGAAGGTTCATCATCCTCTGCAGCATGAGCATGATGTCTTCTCTTGTTGTTCTTCTTCTTGTGGGAGTTTCTTTGTTTCTAAGACAATTTCTGGCATAGTGTCCTATCTCATCACAAGTATAACATCTGAGTTGATTTTTTCTAGAGGGAGGACGCTTACCTTTAGAATGATGATAGTCCCTTATGTTTTTCTTAGAGTGTACAGTGAGAGCTTGATGTTCACTTCCCATCTTTTTTTCTCGGGTTTCTATAAGAGCTTCTTCTTGTGAGCATTCCTCCCACAGTCTACTGAAGGTGACTAGATTTCTTCTAGCACAGATCCCTTGAATAAAGGAGTCCCATGATCTAGGGAGACCATTCAAGGTGGTCATTGCAATGTATGCATTCTCCACTTCTTCATCCACTGCTTCAAGTTGTTCTTTGATCTGGGAGACCCTTGTAAAGTGTTACTGTATGGTCTTCGCATTCTGGATCTTCACATTCTTCAACTGGTCCATCAAAGTCATCTTCCAGTTTATGTTCTTTCCTTCAAATAGTTTGGTCAGGGCATCAAACATAGCTTTAGGTGTCTTTAGGGAGGACACTTGTGGTATGAGGTGATCCTTGATTGAATCAGCAATAATCCTCTTAGCCATGACCAATTTCTTCTTGTGTAAGGCTTTAGCCTCATCTCCTTCTGGAACTAGAACCTCTTCCATGATGTAAGAGTCCAACTCATTTTCTTCCAGGACCAGGGAGATCCTATACTTCCAGGCTCAAAAGTTATCAGCTCCCTCAATATTTTCATCAAGCTTGGTATGATGAGACATCTTAACTAAGAAACTCAAATGGAAATACAAAATATTTAGATCTTACCAGGTTAATATGTCAGATCTGGATCTAGAGCTGAATTTCTGCAGAGCTGGTTCAGGAGCAGATTAGGGTTTGACTTTCCCGGAGTTCTTTCCAACCAAAAACTTTGATCTTCATCTCTAAACTTCGTTTTGGGGAGGAGAACAATCCAGGCCTGGGCTCACTCAAAAATTCCACTTCTGCGGAAAGCCCTAAATTTCGGCAGTAGTGTCGGGTCAAAAACTAAAAATGCTCAGAATCAGATTCTGCTTCGATAGAAAGATGCGCCCTAGAGAGGAGAATCAGCCCAATCTCCTTTTGTTGAAAATCTGTGGAGAGAGATCCAAAAGTAGGAAGCCCTAGTTTCTGTAGCTGCAAAGTTTCTTCTTCTCAGGTTAGCTCTGATACCATGTTAGAATTTTATCATTCAAGCTAGCATTATCTTAGGATCTTTAACTGAGAGAATAACAAGCACAACAATCAAACACAAGAGACGATAGACACAAAGATTTTCCTCAAGGAAACCATAAAGGAGAAAACCCCGCAACTTCCTCAGAGATAGAATCAACACCAAAAGTAAAACCCAAAAACAGTAAGATGATCTCTCGACAGTAGTAGTCTCTCTCTCTCTTGTCCCAACAACTTCTTCTCTCTCAGTTATGCGCTACAACTGAGTGTGAGTGAATGTGTGATAAATAGATAGGCTCACTCTCTATTTATACTAATTCTCGACTTGACAATAACTCACTAGGGCCGACTTCTCTAGGAGAGTCTAATAACCCTAGGGCCCCACAAATGCGAGGACTTCAACCCTTGATCAATAGGAGGGTTACCCACAATGACTTTACATGACTTGTTTACATTAGTGAATCTCCCGATAGGAACATCGGGGCATGACATGACTCTAATACATTACAGACACTTCAAGAAATAAACATCGAGGTACAATACATAAGATATACAAGCAAATATATTCCAAAGTTGCAAATACATCAACACTGGTAAGGTCTCCTAAAAGATGGACTTTCCAAACCTTTGTTATTGGCTTGGTTTTCAGTGTTACTTCTCTTGAGATCTTGTTGCAGCTGAAACTACCATCCCAAAAAAAAAAAAAATTAGGGCCCCCTTTATTCTTTTAGTTTTTAGAAGGCTTGGAAAGTCTATCTTATCTCACAAAGATTTGTTTCATTACTTAAATTTTTTGCAAAAAAGAAGTGGTCTTTTCCTTATATCGGATGCACTCCTGAGAGTCTTTTTGAAGTTTCGGAAGCATAGTGGTCTAGCTAGCCGATGTTCTATATCAGATGCATTCCGAAGAGTCAAGCCGACTTATCGGATGTTCTCTGGTCTATCGTATTGGAAAATTTTTGCCGAAGGCTCCGGGAGCTTAGTCCAGATCCTTTCTGACGCATCAGGTCTCCCATGTCTTATATTGTTTCGATATCCGTGGAAGTTTTCTCATTTTTTCGAACGTCGTGTTGACGCTTCTTTCGAAAACGTTCTGAGGGCTTAGTGATTTTTCTGATCGGTGTTGCGGATGCGAAGTCCAAAGCACATCCAATGTCTTCCCAAAGTTGGTTCCGATGCCGACGCGAGGTTAGTTGCCTGGCCTGCCGATGGTTATTTAAGCATTTTTTAACCATATGGGCACTTTAGTTTTAAATTGCCTGATCTTTTAAGACCTATCTTTATAAACCACCTGAAGTATTCGCGTTCGCTAGCAAGATCATCTCCAGCGTGAGTTTGGCGCTTTTGTTTTTCGGTTCGAGACTATTCTTTTGTCCACCCGCGTTCAAGTCCCTAAAATCCCATAAAGGACTTTCTACGGTCATTGTTTCAGCTTATTGGTAGCCACTTGGACCTGAGGAGCTATCAGTTTCTAAGCGAATTATTTTTCAGCAGGGGTCATGCTCGTCCAGGTCATTTTTCGGAGTTTCCAGGTAGGATTTTATCTCTAATCCTGTTACTTAGCATTTTTCTTAGCACGAATTGGTAGGGTTAAGTTGTTTTCTTGTTCCATGGGGATTATTTAAATACTGCGGTTGTCATTTCATTTTTATGTGGGCTTTCTGCCCTTGTTCATTTTAGCTATGGCCGTTGTTTCTTTCACCTTCCAGCCCTGGTTTTCTTTATCCGTGGTCTGCGATGAAGTTTCCTCTGACATTCGTTGAAAGAAAGAGGGCAGTGTGCAGACGAGCGTTTCACCATCTGCACCACTCCCTCATTTCCTCAGCCATATAATGGCAAATGTGTAGTCATTGGTCAATCGCAGTAGGTTTTTTATGGGACGTCGGGGGAGGGATTTTCTTCTGAGGGTGAAGACCCCGTTTGTTCATTCAAGGGGTTAGAAGTCTAGGCATTTTTGGGTTTTTTTCCCATCGATGGTATTGATATCGGTTGATGTAAGGCTATAGTGGAAACCCTTGGACTTGCACAGTGGAAGTTTGCATGTAATTTGTGTTCAAACCACCTCTTGAAATCTTTGTGGTTTATATCCTCATATACAAAAAGCATGTTTTAGGGTGGAAGCAAGGCTATTTAATATGCATTATGATGATTTGATAAATGTTATGGTTAACATCGGTTGTTGGTTTTAGTATATAGTTTTTCAAAATTGTAGTTATATGTGTGAATAGACTAAATCTAACATATTGTTGTATGATCAGCACAGGCTCATCATCCACATAGCAACATTCCTCCGAAATAGAAAAAGAAGACACAAACCACAGATGAAGAACCGGAGATAGAAATCATAACCTGAGTCGAGGTTATATATGAGGATACCAAAGCCATCACGGGTGTTGAACTTGAATACAAATGGGGGGAAATATATCGAATGATCTCCAATCGAAGGGTCCCAGATGCCATATTGGAGGATTTACCCATATATGCTAATATAGAAAGATCAACTATCATGAAGGTTGTCACACGGCCAGATATTTTTCCATGTTCAGAGGTGATAGGATGGATCCTCCCGATGGCTGATGTGACAAAGACGATCTTGGATAATACTGAAGGGCAGGGTTATGTTGCTTATATCCCAGCTTATGTAGCCATGGCCTACAAGTTGCCAACACCCCAGAACTATTTGACTGAAGGATGGTTGAAAGACCTTAATCTAGATGTTGTGGAAATTGTCAAAAGGATGACGATCCCCAGAAAGAATTTTCGTACAAGGCCTTCCGGAGAGTATGAAAAATCTATCCTTCATACTCGATACAGATTGATAGCGTTGATGTTAAACAGGAAATTCAGAAGAGCCAATGGAAAGAATTTCAAAATAGGTTGGGTACCAGTAATCTTCTTTGTGGCCACTCAAGGCACCATCTTCAACTGGGAAAATATAGTGTCTAATAGTTTGTCTTCCTGCATAAGTGCAACACTGGGAGGAGTCTCGTAGAAGAAATCAGAGTTCTATATGAGCTCAGTTTTGATCGATTGTATTTTGTGCACACAACCATTCCCAACTCTGAAGTGCCAATGGGATAAAGACAAGTCTCTTGTATATGTTGCATATCAGTTGTTGTGGGCACACAAGTATTTCAGTCATTACAAGAGTCACTTGTGAGGATTCATCATGCCTTTGTATAGATTGATTTTCCTTACTGAGTGTGATTGCATGTCTGAAGAGGCTTTGAAGGTTGTACAAGATAATGGACATTATTACTTGACTGAGGAGGGTTTGTATTTGAGGATGTTTGGTGGATCGAGGGCTCCTTCTCTTCTGCCAAAGTACGCTACAGATTATGTTATTCATAAGGAGGTAGTAAGGAAACTATACATTGATGGAGTTGGTAACTTCCTATTCGAAGAAAAGAAGGTTGTGTACACTCCAGCCCCGTTTTATATAGGGAGTTACAAGTTCTCCAAAGTAAAGAGTGCAACAGAATTTGTGAAAGAGATAGAATATTTTCACTTTAGCGATATGAGTTTCCATAGAAATGACTACAAAGATAAGGTTTATAATTATTGTATTGCAGCAGGGGTGAATTTCGAGTATGCAAATTTTTGAGATAAAGATGAAGAAATTTAACGAAATACTTGAAATATAACAACTTTGAGAAGAAGATTTAAGCAAAAGATAACTATGGTCGGTGGAAAGGGAAAGGTTATTGAGCAACAGAAGAAGCAAGAGGAGGAGGCTGCCAAGAAAAGACAAGAGGAGGCACTCAGATTAGTCCAAGAAGCAGAACAGTGGTTGGCAGCAGAAGAAGAAGAAAAAATAAAAGCAATAGAGGAATCCGAGAAAAGGTCAGAAGAAGAAGAAATTACGAAAAGAAATGAAGAAGGAGAAGCTCAGAAAAAATAGAAAGAGAATGAGAGGATAAGGCTAGAGGCAGCTGATAAAAAAAAGGAGCATGCAAAGAAAGCAGCTGAGGAGCTTCGGAAAAAGGAGCAAGAGGAACAGTATTATGCAAACCAGGAGCAAACTCAGTATTATGATGATCCGGTAGAATCCTTTGTCCCATACAGTAGCATAGCAGGAGTAAATCTAGTTCCAGCATTAGGGATTGAATTAATCCCTTTTATTCCAACAGAAGAAGAAGAGGTGGTCAATATGAATACCATCTTCTACGACAAAGCTAAAAAGAGAATTGTCAGGAGAACAGAGAAGAAAGTGAACACTAGAGGAAAGAAGGGAGTTATGGTGACTGAGAAGACAATTGTTCATGGGACTGATAAAGATTCGAGATTGATGGAAAAGGTAGGAGTAGCCTCAGCCCTAGCTATTGAAGACAATGTTGATAAAATAATGATGGATTTGGAACAATATCAAAAGAAGATTGCTCAAATGAAAGAAACCCTAAAAATGGAAAGAGATGAAGGTCAAAGTCTAAAGAGAAAGTATAAAGACATTCTCAGTACAATTGAGGAGTCCAAGGCAGAATGCCAAACTTTACCATCCGGCAAGGATGCTTTAGTATATCAGTGAACATCATTGAAGGAGAGAAGAAATACCTAGAGAAGCAGATCATGGAAGCAGTGCAGAAAGGGGATACAGAAAACAAAAGAATAGAGGAGCTGGAAGCACCTTTTACTTAAAGAACAATTGCAAGTAGCGGAGGAGAAACAGATGGACATCACTCAATTCAGAAATTTATTCTCAATGTTACAAAAGGAGATTAATCAGGTTTTGCTTAATCTTGCAGAGGAAATGTATAAGGTGAAACAAATGGAGGACAGATTGAAAGAAATAAAGCTCGGCTCAACATGATTTCGGAGAAGATTATCAAATGTGGTAGAGCTGGTAAAAAATCAGTTAGCATGGATAGAAATCCATTCAAAATTCCCTGCTGACTTGCCTCAGAAATCAGTAGGAGGTCTTAAAATGGAGATAGCCATACTAAATTTTGGTTGTAGAATGGCAGTCAAGTTAAACACCGCTATTGAAAAAACTATTGAAAAGTGAACGGAGTTTTACAAAGGTATACAACTAATTCACAATCAGTGCCTGATTCTAATGAACACCCCGTATCAATTTTTCCCGAACAGGGGAGAACATCTGCAGAATTTGAAAGAGAGGCTGCAAAAGGGAGAGGAGAGCCTAGCAAGACTTGAAGTTGTCAGTGAAAAAGACATCAAGACCTGGATTATACAAGCATCAGGTCACCAACTTAAGTTAGAGTACTCCCAAGATGAAGGAAATCGAATCCCAGCTGTCCAAACATGAGGTAGCAGTTCGTGTATTGGAACCTACAGAGTACAAAGTCATCAGTGAACAAGCACAAGCGTGGGGTGTTTTTATCAAGACACAAATTGGGCCCACTTAGTTGGCTTATTCACAAATGGAAAATTATGTAATATTTTGTATTTATCCTTTTTTCTAAGTGCATGCACTAGAAGACAATATTTTGTAAAGGAAGAGTCGAGGGAGCCCAAAAGGCTAGGGGGAAACTCGAGCTTTTTTTGTTTCTATAAATAGAGGTGAAATAGATGTGAGAAAGGACCTTTTTCATGCTATCTTTCTAAAAAGTTATTGTAAGAAGAACTACTTCCTTTTATAATAAAGAAGTCATATTTTCTACTGGAGAAGGCACTGTGAAGTCTCAAATGCATGTTGTAGATTGGTTGAATGTGGAATTACTTCTATTTCATATTTTTCTACGAACTATGAGATCATCCTAACTTACGAATTATTTTCATGTTATGAATGATTTTCTGTTTATTTTGTGAAACTTACGCAGTACATTGAGTAATGAATGTTTTAACTAACAATGAGATATCTCTTTGTTTATCTTTCTATTTACATTCATGTATTCTGAATTATGAATAGCTATCTATAATATTCTCTATGCATGTTTTACAGTACTTTACTCATCATTAATTACAATCTTTATCCCTAGGGATAGGTTAGATAGAATTAGTTAGCATTAGCATAAGTTGTTGTTTGTTTATGATTTAGAAGCGAAAGAGGTAAGATGAGAGGTAAGAACCTGCGCATCACGTTGTGAACTCTTCGGTATCTCTATCGATTGCACTTAATTAAGCACTTGCATATCATATATAAATATAAAATTAAAAATACACTTAAACGGTGGACCGGGTCGTAACCGGTGAAACAAGCTTTAACCGTTACTTGACCTATGGTAGCCGGACCATAAACCGGATGGATTCCCCATACCAAACAATAACGAGCTAATCAGGAACGCTTATTGGGGAGAATCCCTACTGTTGTTACCTGGGATTTCCCAGGCCTCAATAGTTTTTGGCTCTAGAAGGAGGGTCGCCAGTGCATGGATGGACGAGGAAATTCGTTTTCTCAAGAATACTCCACCGATGACAGTTTCAAAACCAATCTCCCTCAAAGACCTAGTCCTGAAGAAAAAGTCACAGAGTATCTCTATCCCATTGATAACGAGGTGGTTGATGATTTAAGAAGAATTACAAGGGTGTATGCAAAGAAGATTGGAGGATTACCCATTATTCCTGCTTTTCCTAGAAGAGAGTTTCGTAAGGATCGTCCTTACTTTGAGAACTCCATATTAGTGGAAGAATTTGAAGAGTTGCTAGAAGCAGCCTTGCAAGAAATTGTGCAACCTCTAAATCAGTTGGGACCAGATTCCCCTCACTGCTCACCTTTTCAAACCCCTGTCCAATCTCCTTCTCAATCTCTATTTAGAATCACGGAAAATGTGAATACAAATCAGCCTCCTCCACCACCTGCTTCGGAGGGATATATCTCCTCTAAACCTTACCCCTCCGTTGCATGCCATGCCTCATAATTTTGATAATTCATTGCCCAAGTTTGAACCAAATGAAGGAATTCTTATGGAAGATCATTTGCAAAGTTTTTATCTAGATTTAGAAGGTTTACAAGCAGCAAAGCATGAAGACGTAGTCTACATATTTTTCCCGCATACTCTCAAGGGAAAAGCAACCTC
This sequence comes from Pseudotsuga menziesii, assembly GCA_001517045.1. Classification (NCBI taxonomy): domain Eukaryota; kingdom Viridiplantae; phylum Streptophyta; class Pinopsida; order Pinales; family Pinaceae; genus Pseudotsuga; species Pseudotsuga menziesii. Next base: position 471,388 of record LPNX010745959.1, read on the forward strand.
ATGGTATTTTTCCCTGCAGGAAAATTCAATTACAAATTGGAATACCTTTGAGAGATTGTTTAGAAACAAATATGGAATCTAGAGGACCCATGCTGCTTTAATGAAAGGGTTGATTGCCCTAAGGAAAGAAAAGAAAGAAAGGGTACATAACTTCAGTCAGAGGTTTGCTTCCTACATGAATAACTTTGATACAGCTACAAAACCTATTGAAAACACCCTAATCGAGTATTACACTTCAGCTCTTGGTCCTAACCTAGCCATGTTTGTCAAAATATCAGTTAAGCCCACCTTAGTAGAGACTTGTGAAGAAGTTGAGAAGGTGGAAGCTGAAATGGAGAGTATAGACCAATATCTTGTACAATCAAAAGAAAAAAATTATGGGAACAAAAAGGCTCTGTTGTTAACTAAGCCTAAAGATGAGCGGTCACAAGAATTAGATGGTGTGGTAAAAATGATGCAGAAAATGTCAAATAGAGTAATTGATCTGGAAAAGGAGAAGGAGGCCCATAAACAATACAAACCTTATTATAAAAAACAGAGATGATAATGGTCAACCCAAACCTCCCTCACATAGTCCCTCGGCTATGAATTTAACAGAGGTGGGAATGGAAAATTTCTGTACATTCTATCAATAGCCTCACTCTAAAAAAAATTGCCCACGGTGGATAGATTCTATGACTTTAGTGATGAACCAATTATTACATTCCAAGTTAACGGAAATTGTGGATGAGAAATAGAAAGGTCATGAACCGACAGAAACCCAAGAATAAGACACTTTGGTTTTATTGGATTGTGTTTCAATGTTTAATATAAAGGATGAAGATATCACCAAGGAAGAAGAAATACCAAAAACAAATGTTACAAGAAGGAGTCAGAGCTCATTGACAGAGGATAACATGATACTTCCCAAGATAAAGAAACTTCAGGAGAACATGAAAAAAATAAAGAATAATACTCAAACTGTTAATATACCAGAGTTGGTCATCTCAAGCCAGATTCCCAAGATAGTCAATATGCATGTGAAGTCTACAGAAAACAAAGTTGAGAATGTCAAGAAGAATTCCACTGAACATGAAATGGGATATGACATTGTAGAAAATATTAAAAAGACTAAAGCAAGCATCTCCTTGTTTGAAATGTGTAATCTACCCCAACAAAAGGAAAAGTTGTTGAAGGCACTTGAGACACCTATAAAGGAACCCCAAAATGTATTAATTTTTCACAGTGGTCTAGGAACTGAAAACACAGTCTCTCAAAGAATACAGACAGATAATCATAAAATTGGCAAAATGGTGCTACAATGGAAGTAGCAGCTCTGTATAATCAAATGAATAATGTATAATACAATACAATGATCATGCCAGAAGCATGAATTCCAAGACAATTCTAATTCCCAAGGAGGTCATTTGAATTGTATGAGTGAGTCTAACTTAACTAAATGTAAGCCACAGTCAACACTCAAGTTAACCACTGATCAAAACCCTAATTGACTCAACTAAGCCCTAACAGAAGTCGAAGTGCAATAAATGACTCAGTCTAACTGAAAGTAGCTCAGACACATGTCACTGCAATCCAACCAACAAGTGTTAGCACATCAATGACTCCAATGAACCTTGATGAGGTTAGCTGAAGTGTAACTGACCATCAGAAGTGGTTGGAGGCACCCCTATTGACTCCATTTCATTAAATAATCATTGAATAATCAATTTAATGAAGGGAGGCACCTTCACTGCTCTTTTTAAATGATCATAACCATCAGTTCGAAATATGGGGCATTAATGACACTCAGATGACCCCTGAAGTGCTCCAGTTAGCCTCCCCGAATGAAGGAGAAGGCTAAGTTAGCCTCCTTGACTAAAGGTAGGCATGGGTGTGCTCATGCTGATGTCATACAGTGCTCCTCTGATGTCAATTAAGTCAATAGAACTTAGGATAGTGGTTTAACTAGGCCAAATTGACCAAAATGAGTGTGTATGGTGGTAAATGTCTCCAACACCCCCCCTTAAGCTATACTCAGGAGGAGTAGAAAACATAAAGTGCATAAGAATGGTAGGGCCCTGGAAACTAAGACCATAAGTCACCTTGTACAATACTGAAACTAAAAATAATGCTCAAAACAAACTAAGTGAGGAAAAGAGGGAAAACCCAACCAGAAAAATCCCCCCTCAAGCTGAACACTGAAAGTAGTTGGATCACCCTGTTTAACTCACCCCCAATAGTGAACGGAGGTAAGTGAACTTATTTTTTGAAAATATCTTGATGAAGATGTCTGCAATCTGCTCATCAGTCGGGCAGTATTGCAGAATGATGGTCCTGTCATGCACTAGCTCCCTGATATAGTGCATGTGTATCTCTACATGCTTGGTCCTCTGTCTGGTAACTAGATCTGTGGATATCTTAATAGCACTTTGATTTTCACAAAAGAGGATAGTGGACAAAGTACTACCAAGATCAAACTTTGAAAGAATGCCTTGCAAGCAAACAGCTTGGATGCAAGCATTCACCGCTCCTCGATACTCAGCCTCTGCTGAAGACAATGCTATGGCAGCCTGCTTTTTTCCAGACCAGAAAATGGGGCCACCACCAAACATGAAGACATATCTGGAAGTTGACTTCCAATCAATATAATCACCCACCCAATCGAAATCTGTATATCCAACCAACTCTAGCTCGGAGTCTGCAGCATAGTGAATGTCGTAGGTCCTGGTACCCTGAATGTACTAGAGGATTCTCTTGGCTAGCTTCCAATGAAGATCATGGGGATTCTACATGTATCTTGATACAGTATTCATGGCATAACAGATATCAGGCTAAGAATGAGTCAAGTACAACAAGCTACCAATCAGCTGTCAATAAATAGTGCAGTCCATGGGAGGTGTGCTTTTTCCTTCTTCAAGGTTGATCCCTGAAAGGAAAGGGAATGGTGCAGGCCTACATTCAGCCATGTTAAACTTGAATAATAGGTATGATATGTATTTTTATTGAGTGACCATTATCCCATCATAATTTTTCTCAATTTCGAGCCCCAAATCGCTCATTTCAAATGCATTGTGGAGAGCAGTTTTGATGACTGAAACAGAAGCAACTGTGCTACCTGTGATCAGTAAGTCATCAACATATAAAATAATAATAATAAAATTACCATCATGCTGCTGTATATACACATTTGGATCTGATCTACACCTTTGGAAGTTTTGCAAGAGAAGGAAGGCATCCATCTTGGAATACCACTCTCTTGGGGCTTCTTTGAACCCGTATAGTGACTTCTTTAGCTTGCAAGCCAAAGATGGATCAGAGATGTAGACCTCAGGCTGCTTCATGTATATCTCCTCATGAATATCTCCATGTATAAATTCTGACTTAACATCCATATGATGCACTTCCCAGTGCTTAGATGCTGAAATTTCCAAAACTAGGCGGATGGAGTCCATTTTTGCAACCGATGCAAAAGTCTCATGGTAGTCCACACCTTGGACTTGGGAGAAACCTTTTGCCACCAACCTTGCCTTATATTTGTAGGTGTTTCCATCTATAGCAACCTTATTCTGAAACACCCACTTGCATTGAACCAATTTCCTTCCCAGAGGAAGAGAAACTAGCTCCCAAGTAATGTTTTTATGAATAGAATTCATCTCTTCATCCATGGCAACTTGCCATATCGGATCCTTCCGAGCATGGTAGTAGGACCTTGGGTCTAAACTTATCATCAAATAACAAGATTCATATAGCAAATAATCAGGACAAGAGAGCGCAATACCTGCTCTTTGGAAATCAGACCAAGTTCTCCTTGGATCATCCAGATTTCCAATGTTATCTCCTGTGGAAGAGAGTGTCTGTCGGGCCCATGTTGGGAGATGATTTTGTACTTCAGGTTCTGATTCAGAATATAATGTTTTCTGTACACTAATATCAGAAATCAGAGGATCCAAATTAGGGTCATCACCCCCAATTTCATCATCCAAATATTCAGTAGAATAGGAAGGAAATTCAGAAAATTTCTCCTTCGCTAGTTCCACCTCCTAAAGAGGCTCATTGAACTTGACACTCCTTTCGATGATGATCTGTTTTATTTTGATATCCAGAAGCTTGAAACCTTTTGATTCATTAGGATACCCAATAAACATACATTCTATGCTTTTCGGTTGCAAAGCCCTCCTTTTATCAAGTGGAATTCGGGCCCATGCAGTGGACCCAAACACCCGCAGGTTCGACACATCCAGCTTGTGTCCGAAGTCTGCTTCGAAAGGGGTATTCCCTTTCATGGATGAGTGTGGCACTCTGTTATGAATATATTTTGCAGCATGCATGGATTCATCCCACAAATTTGCAGCCAACTTCTTTGTTTCCAACATAGAGGTGGTCATCCCCTTGAGAGACCGATTCTTCCTTTCCGCTACACCGTTCTGCTGGGGAGTGTAAGGAATTGAATGCTGGACCTGAATACCACTTTGGGAGCATATGTGAAGCAACTCATTACTGACATACTCCTTGCCATTAGCAGATATCAATATCTTGATCTTTTGGCCAGATGCATTCTCGATTAAGGCCTTCTCTTTAGTGAATTTTTCATAGACTTCAGACTTCTTTTTTATAAAGAAGACCCATGTGTACCTGGAAAAATCATCAATAAAAGTCAGAATATACCTTGATCCATTCATGGATGTGATAGGCATGGGACCACTGATATCATAATGTATCAATCCCAATATAGATGTAGCTCGGCTTGCCCTCCCCTGATCGAACTTGTGCTCAGGGTGCTTTCCAACAACACAGCCCTTGCAAATTCCAGTGGTTTCCTTAATGACCAGGAGGCCCTCAACCATGGAGTTTTTCTATAATTTCTGCAAGTATTTGAAGTTAAGATGGAAAAACCTCTCATGCCACAGTCTATTAACTTCATTTCCATGAGTCAGCAGTGCAGTGGGCTTTGCATCTGCCACAAAATGGGAAAACTCATAGGCTTTTGCATGATGGTTTGCAAGGCCTTTTGCAACAAGTTTCCCGAATGCAAGTTCTATGATCTCTACATCATTCAGGCTGAAGGATACTCTCTTGGGCACTCTTTTCTGTGTCATTTGATAAACACTCAGGAGGTTTGATGCCAAAGATGGTACATACAAAACATTTGAAAAATAGCCATTCTCAAGATCAACAGTACCTTGTCCTTCTGAAATGATGGTGGAGTCATCTCCCATGTGGATGGGGATGGATTTGCCAATTTCCAAAGATGAGAAGGGGTCTCTTTCAGCCATCATGTGGTTCAAAGATCCAGAATCTATCAAGAGTGCTCTGGACTTCAAAGTGCTTTCCATGAGGGCATGACCTCTTCCATGTTGTGGTTCCCAATCTTGCTGATCTCTCCTCCGAAAGATTGATGTGATTTCTCTCAAGGAGAGAGGTAGCTTCATCAAGTTTCTTCTTCATGCAGGCATGTTCAGGGTGGAATCCCTTCCCATAGTATGAACACTTGACTTTCTCCTTTCCATGATGCCCTTTTCCTTTGTTCTTCTTTGAGCCGGAAGACTCATCATGTTGTTGGTTTTCAACTTTAGGCTTAGGAGCTTTGGATTTAGTTTTTGGGTTCTTTTGTTGCTTTCCTTTACCCTTCAGATCTTTGGGCCCCGAGACATGGAGGGCTTGATCACGGGAGGATCTGATGATCCCCATCTGGAGAATCTTATCATATTCACTTGTTAGGGACTCAATGAAGGCATTGAGTGAAGTCATCTTCCATATAGGGGTTGTGAGCTTCCCCGCATAGAATGTAGAGACAAAAACTGAATAATCAGCTCCAAGTTTGGAGAGTATGGTGAGGATGAGCTTATCATCCTCCTTCTCCACTTTTCATTGCTTCAACAGTAAGACAATGTGCTTGAACTTTGTGAAAAATTCATTCAAGGTCTTGAAATTGGAAGGTTGGAGAGACATCAACTCATTCTCAAGCTGGTATACTCTCAAATCATCCTGCTTTCCATACAGGGTTTCCAATTTGTCCCGTATTTCCTTTGGAGTCTTCAATCCCTAAAGATGGAAAAGAAGATCCCGGGAAACAGAGAGGCACAAGAATCCGAATGCTTCATTTTCCTTGTTCAAGAATCTAGCTTTCTCTATCACAGAAGGAGGCTCTTCTTTAGTGTCCATAGTGACCCTATAGAGTCCTTTGGAATGTAGTTGGATCTCCATGTCTCCTTTCCATGAGTGGAAATTGAACGAAGTCAAGAGTTCTACGGAAGAAGCCATCTGAATCTGCTGGAGCGAATGCTTTCACCTGTTAAAAACTTGAAAATCACAACAAAAGGGGCATTGTAAGGTCGAACAGCCTGCACATTTTAGGATTTCATCACACCCAGCATAGTCAATCAAGCAAGATTGATCAACAATATCCTTACTTGGGGTATTAAGTGGCTTGGCTTCTGTTGCAGTGCTGTATTTTTGAGCTATTGCTCAATTTTTCATGCAAGATCTGTCAAAACCCTTTTTTTTGAGAGATCTGACCTTCATCCCACCGTGAGATCTGATACCATATTAATTTGTCACAATAGTCTCGGAACTGAAAACACAGTCTCTCAAAGAATACAAACAGATAATCATAAAATTGGCAAAACGGTGCTGCAATGGAAGTAGCAGCTCTGTATAATCAAATGAATAATGAATAATACAATACAACGATCATGTCGGAAGCATGAATGCCAAGACAATTCGAATTCCCAAGGAGGTCATTCGAATTGAATGAGTGAGTCTAGCTTGACTGAATGTAAGCCACAGTCAACACTAAAGTTAACCACTGATCATAACCCTAATTGACTCAACTGATCCCTAACTGAAGTCAAAGTACAATAAATGACTGAGTCTAACTGAAATTAGCTCAGACACATGTCACTACAATCCAACCAAAAAGTGGTAGCACATCAATGACTCCAATGAACCCCGATGAGGTTAACTGAAGTGTAATTGACCATCAGAAGTGGTTGGAGGCGCCCCTGTTGATTCCAATTCATTAAATAATCATTAAATAATAAATTTAATGAAGGGAGGTGCCTTCACTGCTCTGTTTAACTGATTGTAACCATCAGTTAGCAATATGGGTCATTTATGACACTCAGATCACCCCCGGAGTGCTCCAATTAGCCTACCCGAATGAAGGAGAAGGCTAAGTTAGCCTCCTTGACTGAAGGCAGGTGTGGGTGTGCTCATGCTGATGTCATACAGTGCTCCTCTAATGTCAATTAAGTCAATAAAAATTAGGATAGTTGTTTAACTAGGCCAAATTGGCCAAAATGAGTGTGTATGGTGGTAAATGTCTCCAACAGAATGATAACCAGGATGACGAAGAGATTGGTGAAGCAAGTTTGGGAGAAAAGTCTAAATATAGAACTCCAGCATTCCTACTTACTTTTGAAATTTTCAATTACAACGTGCATAACTGTTTGGTGGAATCTAGAGCATCAGTAAATGTCATGCGACTTTCAGTTTGCAAGCAAATAAATAGTCAACCCAAGCCAACTACAGGTCAAGTTGTCCAATTAGATAGGAATGCAGTGAAAGTGGTAGGAGAAATGGAAGATGTCCTGATACGTTTATCAGCATATGAGAGGGTCTACCAATATATAGACATTGTTGTAGCAGATATCCTGGACACATATGGTTTGGTTTTGAGCTGGGATTGGTCAGTAAAATTGGAGGGATATTTTTCCTCAGATTGGTCATGTGTATGGTTACCTTATAAAGGTTTACATAATCAAATAAAGGTGTTAAGGGAACCTCAAATGAAACACAACGTAACTCAGTTGGAAGGCAAGAATGAACCAGTCAATTCTGTTTTGGGAAACTATATTCTTGAGCTTGAAGCAGGAAATTATAAAGCTAAAGAAGCCAGTAACAGATCAGATATCTAGCCCGATCTCCTACAATTTTCACGGGCTGATAAGATTGATTGTAATATAGTAGAGTTAGTGTCATATGTAGGTAGAAGTTCAAATTCAGTAGGAGTAGGAAAAATTTGGATTCTTTATTTTGACGGTTCCAAAACCATGGAAGGATCAGGAGCTAACTGTGTCCTGATCGACCCAGAGAAAAATAAATATTTTCTTTCCCGTAGATTAGAATTTGAGTGCACTAATAACATAGCTGAGTACGAAGCATTAGTCCAGGGACTAACAAAGGTAATGGAATTAAAAGTAAAAAATCTAAAAGTATACAGAGATTTTGAAATCATTGTTAAACAAGTTCGAAACAAAATTCATTGCATTTCACCACATTTGAAGGCTTATCAAAAAGTAGTATGGGATTTATTAACAAATTTTGATGCATTCAATATTTTTTCAATTCCTAGAGTAAAAAATGCAGCATCTGATTTGTTAGCTACTTCATCTATAAGGCCGGTGCCTATGAATAACAGATGTTCAATTGAATTGTTTTTCAGGCCTTCTGTTCCAGACAATATCACCAATCTGAGGGTGTTTGATGATGGTCAGCAAATCTTGGAATTTCTAATGAATGATGATACATTCAAAGGAGACATAATAGATGATGAGGAGCATCAATCAAATCTCCAGAATGGAAATTTAATTCCTAAAGGAGTCAGAACTTTGGAACAGATGTTTGATATAGACAACAAGTTTAGAAAACCAGCAAATGTCAAGACACACAGTTCATCTTTGCAATTCGAGCTAATAAATCTAGGGTCAGAGGCTGAATCCAAATATGTGAATTTGGGGAAGTGTTGTTCACCCAGGGAGAGGAGCAAATTCATCAGTTTATTCAGACAATACAAAGACAAAACTTATGACACCAAAATTATATAGCATGTTATTCCAATCAAATTTGGAGTCAAACCTTATCAACAGCCTCTAAGAAAGATGCACCCCGAACTAGAACCCCTAATTCAAAGTGAGGTGAAAAATATTCTGGATGCTAAGATCATATTCAAGGTTAGACATTCAGAATGGGTTTCATACTTGGTGCCAGTACGAAAGAAGTGTGGAGAGATCAGACTTTGTGTTGATTTCAGGAATTTAAACCGTGCATCGGATAAAGACAGTTACCCTATCCCACCCATGGAATAGATATTACAAATGGTCTTGGGTTCTGAGTTGTTTTCTCTGTTAGATGGATTCTCATGATATAACTAAGTGCTAGTATCAGAGGAAGACAAGCTCAAGACCACCTTCAGAACCAAGTGGGAGACTTTTTCATATAGAAAAATGCCCTTTGGACTCATTAACACTGGAGCAACTTTCCAAAGGGATATGGATATAGATTTCCGCGGTCTGATTGGCTGAAGTGTTGTAGTCTATTTGGATGATGGAACAATATTTTCTAAGAAGAGAGAAGAACATGTGTTTCATTTGAAATAGATTTTCGAACATTGTAGAAAATATGGCATTTCTTTAAATCCTAAGAAATGTGTGTTCATTGTTACAGAAGGAAAGCTATTGGGTTATGTTATTTCAAAAAAAGGGATCTCAATAGACCCAGAGAGGATTAAAGCAATAGAACATATCCCTTTACCCCATAATAAAAATGGTATGCAGTCTTTTATGGGGACAATCAATTTTGTGCAAAGGTTTGTGCCAGACTTTGCTCAAATAGTCAAACCTTTGCAACAAATGGTCAAGCAAAGTGTTCAATTCAAGTGGACTGATTCAGAGAAGGATGCATTTAACAAGATCAATACATCCATAGCTCATGCACCATCACTTAAAAGTCCCAACTTTAAAAAGGATTTTATCTTGTACACTTTTGCTTCAGATGATTCATTAGAACCGGTGCTTACGCAGAAAGAAGAACGGGAAGATGAGTACCCCATATCGTTTATGAGCACTGGTCTGCAGGGGGCTGAATTAAATTATCCCACAGTTAATAAGCAAGCCTATGCTATTTTTAAGGCGGTGAAGCATTTCATACTGTATATACTTAAGAACCATACCAAAGTGATAGTTTTGCACCCGGCAGTCCGATCTCTTTTTGTACAGAAAGAGTTAGGAGAAAGAAGAGGTAACTAGGTAACGACCTTGCAAGAGTACAACCTAGAGTACCAGCAAGAGGTAACTGGGTAACGGCCTTGCAAGAGTACTAGAAACCATAGTCAAAGGACAAGGGCTCTATAAATTGATGGTTGAGATTCAAGACAATGAAGATAACAATTGGGATAATGAAGCTGAATTACACATGGTGGATGTATGTCCTTTATTCACAACTCTAGAATCCTGGTATAGAGACTTAGTTAATTATCTTCAAGAAGGATACTTTCCAGAACATTGGAATCCCAAGCAAAGGAGAGCATTACGCTTAAAATCAGCCTTATATCATATTATTGATGGGGTGCTATTTGGGAAAAACTATGATGGAGTTTTTCTCATATGCTTGGAACGTGAAGATGCAACTGAGGTTGTGGTAGAACTACATGATGGACCTGCTGGAGGTCATTTCTCAGGATATACAAAAGCACACAAGATTTTAAGAGCGGGGTATTACTGACCGACTTTGTTTAAATATGCTCACACTCATGTTAGAAAATGTGATGCTTGTCAAAGGAGTGGTGGAAGACAAGCAAAGGCAGTATGACCTTTAAATCTACTTATTATTTCAGAACCATTCGAGCAATGGGGGATTGACATTATCGGAGAGATCAATCCAAATTCTTCATTGCAGCATAAGTACATCCTGACAGCAATAGACTAATTCACAAGATGGGTAGAAGCCATTCCATTGCAAAAACTGAATGAAGATGCATTTATGGACTTCTTGCAAGACCATATTATGACCAGGTTTGGGGTTCCAATTTCCCTGGTTTTTTATAATGCTTTGTATTTTTCATCTATTAAATTGACTGCATTTGTAAATGAAAAAGGAATTAAGCTACATTATTCTGCTAACTACTATCCACAAGGTAATGGTCTAGCAGAATCTACAAATAAAAACCTCACTGTGATTTTGAAGAAAACAGTCATAGAAAATCAAAGGAGTTGGCACCTAGCTTTTCCTAATGCACTCTGGGATGATAGAGTCACACCCAAGAACTCCTTAGTGTTGTTAACACTCCGTTTTTTAACAATTGATTCATAAGCCTGATAGGAATTCGATGAGGGTCCCAATTCCTGCGAATTCCATATGAACTCCCCTTCAGGTTATCAGAAGTGCAAGGAAAAGGAGAAAATGGAAGGTGTGCTAAAGGCGTTGAGCGAGACTCAAAATCAAAGGCTGAGATTGATCGAAGATGGATCAATGGCTCCAAACCATTTCACGCGAGCAGACATGTTCGACCAAAACCTCCTTTCCAGATTTGTGAAATACGTTAAAGGTCGGAAATGTTCTATGGTTGAGATGAGATCTGAGTCAGATCTACATCCTTAAACAAATTCACAAGCCATACTTGCATGGGTAGAGCTGTGATTTCCAATCGCAAAAGAGGGATGGCATTCGTGAAGATCAACGGCCACGATAAGAATCTAGGGAAATATACAGCCACGATTTATTTCACAATGCGAACTAGCATGGATGAATACCATGGTTTCTCATTGCAAACGATAATGGGGCCCACTCAGATCTACGGGTACATGAAGAGTCAATCGCGATCGACAATTGAGAGCCTGTCATGATCCAGAACTTCCTGCGGTGTTCAAAGAAGAAAATTTGGCGGCAGAAGGAATGGATTGTGGACGACGGAAGTGAAAGATTCCTTGGATGGGATGGCTGAGAAGACTCACAGGGTACGGGCTTCACATCCAGTGCGGAGATGACAATGGAGGAGGCGTTCACGTGTGTAATCTGCATCCTTGCAGATTTGGCTGATTTCTTCAACACCATTCGGGATGAGCCTAAGATGGAAGTCTTGTCCAGCGACTCTAATGTCCTTGGCCCGCAAGTGTGGCACTTGGTTCACTTCGAAGGGAGCCATGCGAAAGATGGAGGTTTGATTCGTTGAGGCGACAGAATTGGCATTTACACGAGGCCGAGGGATGCGACGAACTAAAACAGCCCGATGCCACCATCAAGGTAATTGAAAGGGCAAGAGATGGTCAAATCCGTAGCCCTTGGAACCAGCCTAGCAGCCATGCGGGAATGGCTTGGAATATTAGCCATACCAGATAATATGATTGAACATCCGGAGGAAATATCCCCACCCTGGAATCACACATGCCACCATCGCAGCTACTCTAAGGGTATAGCCCTTCCTGAGCCATCTTTGCTCATACTATATAACACCATCTTCCGAAGATATTTGAGGCATGGAACTGTGTAGATGATAAGAGATATAGGGTTGAATCCAGAGAAGTGTCAAAGTCCTTCATAGACAACCATGGTTGTGTGGTTCAAGAAATTAGTTCAAAAAGGGGTACTCTTGGTAGGAAAACATGAATCTGTGTTCTGGTTATCCACACCAAAAAATTTCCAACCACCAGGGCACAGATGTTAAACACCAAGGGAGGTTCACCCACTTCTACACAACTCGGTCTCTGGATTTGCAATGCATGGGTTTTGACGTCCCAACGACATCCCTTCAACACTCCCAGTTGCAGTCATGACCTCCAAAGTCCCAGCTCACAGTGGTGGCAGAACTATTGGAGCGAATGCTCGTACTAGGACCAGGTGGGTCCGAAGCCTTCGGAACCACCCCTAGGATCTCCATTTGGCTGCTTGGTCGTGGGTGAGGAGAGGGTCAAACACACACCTGGATGTGTGGCTCGCAAAAGAACCCTCCTCATAGGAGGAAGAAAATAGTACAAGGATGATAAGCTTCTTAAGTCACTTATCATCACCAATCGTTTGGCCACCCTTTTTTCGACCTTCTCCTATAGCAGTGTTACCAGACGAAGGATGAGTTCAAGAGAATGGTCAGGAAATGGATTCAAGTCTTCTTGTCAACCTTTGAGTGACATACACTGGCTGGAAAAGGAGACCCAAAATATGTCTGAAGCAGCCTGTGTGGGCAATTGACCGTCAGCATGCCGCATGGGAATTGCTTTCACGAAGCGGGATGGTAGAAAGCTCTGTGTTGTCAGTCTGCTTTATCATGCGTCACATCTCCATGATGTTTGTTTATATTTGTAAAATGTGGCGATATTCCACTCCCTGTATAGTTAATGCATTATTGTGACTTGTAACCATTTTCTATTTGGTAGTCTCAGCATTAGAATAGTATAAATACACTCCTGATAGAGGGAGGAAGGAGTTGGTTGGATTGGGAAACATTCTAGGGCTGAGGCTCTCCATTGTAAATAAGATTTGATGCCTATGTTATGAATAAAATTCCAGAGGAAGATTTGTTTCTCATGGCATAGATTCATGTGTCATTGCTTTTCCCAATATGTATCTTCTTTTACGTGCAATGTGTTTCCTGTTTTTCACTATAGTCTGTTGATTGCTTTCATGTCTACAACTTAGTGTATAGCAGTTAGGAATTCATACTCGTTATGCTTCGGCTATTGTTCCAGACATTTATTAATTGTTCTTCTAAAGTTGCGTGGAATTCATCTCGCTGGTGCTCCACGCAATGGGTTGTCCTCTCTCGTCCTCCAATCGCCCGCTAAAAATATCCTGATTGGGAGATGAGCGGCTACCTTGCCTCTATTTGCAACCCCGTACCTTTCTTTTCCTTCTGCAAGTGTTCACTACGTAGGTTTTCGACTCCTTTGCTAATGGTCCCTGCCCCGATAATCCCACCTTGCATCTCACCTTTACACACTTTGTCCCATTCAGGATCCTGGCCTCCTAATTATGCTGATTAAAAATATTATGCGGAGTAGACTCCGGTGACAAACGAGAGATCCCTCTCCGACTACGCAGGGCTGGAGGCACGGTCTAAACCAGTTCTACTATTAACTGGGAGTAGGCCTCCCTCAACCTTCGGGCCCAGAATCCCGGTGCTAACAGGTGTGTCACCCTACACTCTAGTCTGTGGGAAAGAAGCTAGCCTGCCTCCCAATATTCTGTTGCCATCCTCTCAACTAGCCCAAGATTCTAGAGGAACTGACAATGAAGTTATGCAAATCCGAATCAACAATCTGCTAATGTTAGAGGAGTCTAGATTCAAGTTGAGAGAAAGGTTTAAGCATCAACAGGAAATGGTGAAGAGATGGTTTGATAAGCACAAATCCGGAAAGAAGGAATTTGAAGTAGGTGATTTGGTTCTTAAATGGGATCATCCGCATGATGAAAAGGGAAAGCACACTAAATTTCAGCAATTATGGATAGGCTCTTTTCATATTGCAGAAAAGTTAGTCCCCTCAACTTATAAATTGCAAGATTTACAGGGGTGGGAAGAGAACTTGCCAATCAATGGTTTAGTTCTCAAACCATATTTTTCTTAATGCTTTTTGAGTTTTCTTCGTACATAAATAAAACGTTTGATTGTTTTCATCCTTGCTTTATTTAGATTAGTTCTACTTGATTTACATTTTTACTTTATTAGAGTTTGATTTCTTATATTTTTGGTTTGCTTTACCTTATGTTTCAATAAACCAGCACAACCTTTGGTTTTGGAGTTTATCAGAGATCTGAATAAACTAAAATCTTTTAACCAAAGACTACTTGCTATTTGCACATACATCATGCTTAAGGATCCTTTAAGATTAGCAGATTATCTAAATAGATTATGAACACATTGAAGTCCTATTTAATCCTTGTAAAATAAGTAAGGTCAGAAAAGTCCAGAATACTATTTTGAGGCTCCATTCACTCCACACTAAAGTCTGTCCTAGGAAGCTAACAGCTAAAGACCCATGGAGAGGAAGCAAGGTAAGCAGTTGTATGGTATTAAAATTATCCCATGCCACAAATGAAAGCCAAAATGCTAAAAGATTCAAGTCTCCCAGAAAGAAAGAATACATCAAAAAGACATACTGAACAAAATCAGTTTGAATAAAATTGCTCGAAAGTTCTTCTCCGTCCGTGAGCTGAAAGCAAAATATCTCTCACACAAAAGGACACTATGGATGGAAGAACCTAAACCAAATTTCAAACACAAAGCAATCCGGGAGGACTCAAAAGGACAAAAGTACAGAAGCATCAAAATAATGCAAAATGGCATGGGAATGAGGAACAAACGAATATATCTGTTCACACCCTGTTACAATCCTATGGTGTCTAAGTTGGAAGAAATCTGAAGGTAGAAGTAAAATAAACTTCATATCTTGGCCTCACAAGAGTTGTCAAGACTATTAAAGCCTGGTTCCCCTATTCCAGTTGGACTATAATCAATGTTGAAGTTTATAAATCTTGTATTCTATAAAATCTAGGCACCTTAAATAAATATGGTAAAATTGTCTAACATGATACTTTAAAATAGTCTTTGTTCAAAATTCGATTGTCCAGAGATCTGTGTTCGCCAGTTAGTTTCCAATTGTTGCAACTGCAACTACCACCCCAAAAAAAATGATTTTTAGGGCCCCCTTTATTCTTTTAGTTTTTAGAAGGCTTGGAAAGTCTATCTTATCTCACAAAGGTTTGTTTCATTACTTAAAACTTTGGAAAAAAAGAAGTGGTTTTTTCCTTATATCAGATGCACTCCTGAGAGTCTTTCTGATGTTTCGGAAGCATAGTGGTCTAGCCAGCCTATGTTCTATATCGGATGCATTCAAAAGATTCATGCCGGCCTATCGAATGTTCTCTGGTCTATCGTATCGGAAACGTTTTGTCGAAGGCTCCGGGAGCTTAGTCCAGATTCTTTCCGACGCATCGGGCCACCCGTGTCCTATCTTGTTCCAATATCCGCAGAATTTTTGTCATGTTTCCGACCGACATGTCGGCTGCTTCTTTCGAAATGTTCCGAGGGCTTAGTGATTTGTCTGGCTGGTGTTGCGAATGTGGAGTCCAAAGCACATCCGATGTCTTCTCAAAGTTGGTTATGATGCCGACACGAGGTTAGTTTCCTAGACTATCGATGGTTGTTTAAGCATTTTTTAACCGTCTTAGCATTTTAGTTGTAAATAGCCCGATCTTTCAAGACCTATCTTTATAAATCGCTCGAATTCTTCGCGTCCGCTAGCAAGATCGTCTCTGACGTGAGTTTGGTGCTTTTCTTTTCCCGTTCGAGACTATTCTTTTGTCCACCCACGTTCAAGTCTATAAAATCCCCTGAAGGACTTTCTACGGTCATTGTTTCACTTTATTGGTAGCCACTTGGAGCTGCGGAGCTGTCAGTGTCTGAGCGAATTGTTTTTCGGCAGGGGTCGTGCTTGTCCAAGTCATTTTTGCGACTTTCTAGGTAGGATTTTCTCTCTAATCCAACTACTTAGATTCTTTCTTAGCACGGCTTGGTAGGGTTAAGTCGTTTTCTTGTTCAGTGTGGGTTATTTGAATACTGCGGTTATCATTTAATTTTTATGTGGGGTTTTTTCCCTTGTTTATTTTAGTTGTGGCCGTCATTTTTTTCACCTGCTAGCCCTGGTTTTCTTTATCTGCAGTCTTCCATGAAGTTTCCTCTGACATTCATTGAAAGAAATATGAAAGTGTGCAGACGAGTGTTTCACTGTCTGCACCACTCCCTCATTTCCTCAGCCATATTATGGCAGATGTGCAGATTTTGGTCGATCATAGTAGGTTTTTTATGGAACGTCGCAGGAGGTATTTTCTTATGAGGGTGAATACCCTGTTTGTTCATTCAAGGGGTTAGCAGTCCGGGCATTTTTGGGGTTTTTTCCCATTGGTGGTATTGATGTCGATTGATGTAAGGATGTAGTGGAAACCCTAGGGCTTGCACAGTGGAGGTTTTCCTGTAATTTGTGTCTGAACCACCTCTTAAAAGCTTTGTGGTTTATATCCTCATATACAAAAATCACGTTTTAGGGTGGAAGCAAGCCTGGTTAATATGCATTATAATGATTTTGTAAATGTTTTGGTTAACATCGGTTGTTGGTTTTAGTATATAGTTTGTCAAAATTACACTTATATGTGTGAATAGACTAAATATAACATACTGTTGTATGATCAACACAGGCTCGTCATCCATATAGCAACATGCCTCGAAAATAGAAAAAGAAGGCGCAAACAGCAGATGAAGAACCGGATATATAAATCACAACCCGAGTTGAGGTTATATATGACGATACCAAAGCCGTCACAAGTGTTGAACTTGAATACAAATCAAGGGAAATATACCGAATTATCTCCAATCGAAGCATCTCAGATGCTGGATTGGAGGATTTACCCATATATGCTAATATAGAAAGTTCAGCTATCATGAAGGTTGCCACACGGCCAAATATTTTTCCATGTTCAGAGGTGATAGGATGGATCCTCCCGATGGCTGATGTGACAAAGACGATATTGGATAATACTGAAGGGAAGGGTTATGCTACTTATATCCTAGCTTATGTAGCCATGGCCTACAAGTTTCCAACACCCCAGAACTATTTGACTGAAGGATGGTTGAAATACCTTAATCTAGATGTTGTGCAAATAGTCAAAAGGATGATGATACCCGGAAAGAATTTTCGTACAAGGCCTTCCGAAGAGTATGAAACTATGAGCCTTCGTACTCTATACAGATTGATAGCGTTGATGTTAAATAGGATATTTGGAAGATCCAATGCAAAGAATTTGAAAATAGGTTGGGTACCAGTGATCTTCTTTGTGGCCACTCAAGGCACCATCTTCAACTAGGAAAATATAGTGTCTAACAGTTTGTATGCATGTATAAGTGCAGCACTCGGAGGAGTCTCGTAGAAGAAATTAGAGTTCTATATGAGCTTAGTTTTGATCGATTGTATTTTGTGCACACAGCCATTCCCAGCTCTGAAGTGCCAATGGGATAAGGACAAGTCTCCTATATATGTTGCATATCAGTTGTTTTGGGTACACAAGTATTTCAGTCATCACAAGATTATTTGTGAAGATTTCATCATACCGTTGTACAGATTGCTTTTCCTTGTTGAGTGTGATTGCATGTCCAAAGAGGCTTTGAAGGTTGTACAAGATAATGGACATTATTACTTTACTGAGGATGGTTTGTATTTGAGGATGTTTGGTAGATCGAGGGCTCCTTCTCTTCTGCCAAAGTACGCTACAAATTATGTTATTCATAAGGAGGTAGTAAGGAAGCTATACATTGATGGAGTTGGTAACTTCCTGTTCGAAGAAAAGAAGGTTGTGTACCCTCCAGTCCCGTTTTATATAGGGAGTTACAAGTTATCGAAAGTAAAGAGTGCAGCAGAATTTGTGAAAGAGCTAGAATATTTTCACTTTGGCGAGAAGCGTTTCCATAGAAATGACTCTGAAGATAAGGTTTCTAATTATTATACTGCAACAGGGGTGCATTTTGAGTACGCAAACTTTTGGGATAAAGATGAAATTTTCCGAAATGCTCGAAATATGACAGCTTTGAGAAGGAGATTTAAGCAAAAGATAACTATGGTCGGTGGAAAGGGAAAGGTTATTGAGAAATAGAAGAAGCAAGAAGAGGAGGCTGCCAAGAAAAGACAAGAGGAGGCACTCAGATTAGTCCAAGAAGCAGAACAGTGGTTGGCAGTAGAAGAAGAAGAAAAAAGAAAAGAAACATAGGAAGCTGAGAAAAGGTTAGAAGAAGAAGAAATTGCGAAAATAAATGAAGAAGGAGAAGCTCACAAAAAGCAAAAAGAGAATGAGAGGTTAAGGCTAGGGGCAGCTGATAAAGAAAAGGAGCATGGAGAGAAAGCAGGTGAGGAGCTTTGACAAAAGGAGCAAGAGGAACAGGATTATGCAAACCAGGAGCAAACTCAGTCTTATGATGATCCGGTAGAATCCTTTGTTCCATCTAGTAGCATAGCAGGAGGAAATCCAGTTCCTGCATTAGGGATTGAATTAATCCCTTTTATTCCAACAGAAGAAGAAGAGGTGGCCGAACTGAATACCATCTTCTACGACAAAGCTAAAAACAGAATTGTTAGGAGATTGGAGAAGAAAGTGGACATTGGAGGAAAGAAGGGAGTTATGGTGACTGAGAAGACAGTTTTTCATGGGACTGACAAAGATCCGAGACTGATGGCAAAGGCAGGAGTAGACTCAACCCTAGCTACTGAAGACAATGTTGATAAAATAATGATGGATTTGGAACAATATCAGAAGAAGATTGCTCAAATGAAAGAAACCCTAAAAATGGAAATAGATGAAGGTCAAAGTCTGAAGAGAAAGTATAAAGACATGCTTAGTACAATTGAGGAGTCCAAGGTAGAATGACAAAATTTACAGTCCGACAAGGATGCTACAGTATTATCAGTGAACATCATTGAAGGAGAGAAGAAATACTTAGAGAAGCAGATCATGGAAGCAGTGCAGAAAGGGGATACAACAAACAAAAGAATAGAGGAGCTGGAAGCCCAGAACCTTTTACTTAAAGAACAATTACAAGTAGTAGAGGAGAAACAGATGGACATCACTCCATTCAAAAATTTAGCCTCGATGTTACAAAAGGAGATTAATCAGGTTTTGCTTAATCTTGCAGAGGAAATGTATAAGGTGAAACAAATGGAGGACAAATTGAAAGAACTAAAGCTCAGCTCAACACGATTCCAGAGAATATTATCAGATGTGGTAGAGCTGGTAAAAAATCAATTAGCATGGATAGAAACCCATTCAAAATTCCCTGTTGACTTGCCTCATAAATCAGTAGGAGGTCTTAAAATGGAGATAGCCATACTAAATTTTGGTTTTAGAATAGTGGTCAGGTTAAACACCGCTATTGAAAAAAATATTGAAAAGTGCACGGAGTTTTACAAAGGTATACAACTAATTCACAATCAGTGCTTGATTCTAACGGACACCCCAGATCAAGTTTTCCCGGTTAGGGGAGAACATCTACAAAATTTGAAAGAGAGGCTGCAAAAGGGAGAGGAGAGCCTAGCAAGACTCGAAGTTGTCAGTGAAAAAGACATCGAGACCTGGATTATACAAGCATCAGGTCACCAACTTAAGTTAGAAGAAGCTTTGAGTTAGAGTACTCCCAAGATGAAGGAAATTGAATCCCAACTGTCCAAACATGAGGTATAAGTTCATGTATTGGAACCTGCAGAGTACAAAGTCATCAGTGAACAAGCACAAGCGTGGGGTGTTTTTATCAAGACATAAACTGGGCCCACTTAGTTGGGTTATTCACAAATTGAAAATTATGTAAATTTTGTATTTATCCTTTTTTCTAAGTGCATACACTAGAAGACAATTTTTTGTAAAGGAAGAGTCAAGGGAGCCCAAAAGGATAGGGGGAAACTCTAGAGTTTTTTTTGTTTGTATAAATAGAGGTGAAATAGATTTGAGAAAGGAACTTTTTCATGCTATCTTTCTGAAAATTTATTGTAAGAAGAACTACTTCCTTTTATAATAAAGAAGTCATATTTTCTGCTGGAGAAGGCACTGTGAAGTCTCAAGTGCATGTTGTAGATTGGTTGAATGTGGAATTACTTATGTTTCATATTTTTCTACGAACTGTGAGATCGTTCTAACTTACGAATTATTTCCATGTTATGAATGATTTCCTGTTCATTTTGTGAAACTTACGCAGTATATTGAGTAATGAATGTTTTAACTAACAATGAGTTATCTCTTTGTTTATCTTTCTACTTACATTCATGTATCCTAAATTATGAACAGCTATCTGTAATCTTCTCTATGCATGTTTTACAATACATTACTCATCATTAATTACAATATTTCTCCCTAGGGATAGGTTAGATAGAATTAGTTAGCATTAGCATAAGTTGTTCTTTGTTTATGATTTAGAAGCGAAAGAGGTAAGACAAGAGGTAAGAACCTGCGCATCACATTGTGAACTCTTCGTTATCTCTATCGATTACACTTAATTAGGCTTTTGCATATCATATATAAATATAAAGTTAAAAATACACTTAAACGGTGGACCGGGCCACAACTGGAGAAACAAGATTTAACCGTTACTTGACCTACGGTAGTCGGACCATAAACCGGACGGATTCCCCATACCAAACAATAACAAGCTAATCGGGAACGCTTATTGGGGAGAATCCCTACTATTGTTACTTGGGATTTTCCAAGCCTCAACAAATCTACCATGTCATTGGAAATATTTTGTGATAACTTATTCATGTTGTCCATCACAAAAGGGTCCTTAGTTTGGGGTGTGGATTTGGGAAATTTTTCTTGCCTCCTAAGAGATGTAGAAGGTCGATATGCTTGAACATCTGAATTGTCTTTCAAGTAGAACATATCTTTCTCCACTAAGATAGTTTCTCAAAAATCTTCCTGTAGAGTAGGTTTGTGTTCCCTTTTAACCCACGTAGTGATGGGAGTAGGAAGACTCTTAATATATTAGGAAACCAATAATTCTTCCACATGAAGAACATTGGTAGGAATCCTATTCTTCAAACAGGAAAACCTCTGGTTAAAATCCTTCACTCTCTCTTTTCTCTTTATCCTCAAAGAGGATAGATCCATTACCATATTTTCATGGGTGTTGTCGTCCCCAAACTTTTGGAGAAACGGCTTCTCAAACTCATCCCAAGAGTTGATAGAACCAGACTCCAAGGAAAAGTGCCCTGTGGAATCATGTCCTTCAAAGTAATAGGGAAATAATATACATACCACGTCCTAATGTACCACGTTTATTAACCGAATGGCTACATAAAAGTTTAATATGATCCTCGGCAAGGGATCATTCAGATGGATTGAACTTTGGGATCCACTTCTCAGGATTCTTAGGAAATTTATGTTGCTTCCCAGGGACAAAGACTGCATCTTGGTCTAGACAAGGTTTGTTTAGTTTTCGGCCATTGGTGCTTCTTCAGATGAAGAAGGATCTCAAGATGTTTTACTATATAAGGAGTCCTCGAATGGAGATGAAGATGAAGCAGGTGGTGTAGTTGGTGGTCCACCAGAATGAATGTTAAGATGTAGATCTGCATTAGGGTGTTATTTCTGTTCAAACAATAGATATTTTTGGATCTCGGGAATAACTCCCTCATCAGTGCTATTTTGAGTGCTTGTGTTAACATGTGATTTGCCAGTTGAATGAGCGAGGGACAAAGCGTCTCTGAGGATTCGAACTGTTTCATTCCTCTGCTCTACCCTGGAAGTTATAATGTGAGTTATTTTTGTCAATAGTGTGAGTTATAGTGTGAGGGTTCCCCTAGTTGGTGATATAAAGATTATTTATGGTCTTAAATTAACTTGCCAGGACAGGGGTAACAGGGATTGTTATCTAACTTTCTACAGGTTGTGTTGTGGATGTAGAAGCTTGAATATGGATTCTAGCGATAATTGGTTATATCGGAGGAGGAGGTTTACTTGTATTTTGTCTTGACATATTTAATTATGGCCCTCCTTCTAGCACCATTTTTTGATGGCTCGGGATTGTAGGTTGTTGAATAAAATACAAGGAAATCAATAGGAGGATATAATCCAACCATAAAGGCTTCAAATCAATCCCATGCAAAGATCATTCTATCCCTGAGTCGTTTTATGTGACTAAATCCTATGGATACAAGGCCTCCACTGGCGCAAGGTTTTTCAGATATGAATGGATTTGTCCTTCCTCCAGGGAAGATCTAAGAAAGTTTCACAATAACTGAAGAATGAAATGTCTAAGGAAACTTGAGACATTAATTGTGAATAATTTTAAGTAGAACAGTTAAATGTATGATTTATGAAAAACAAATAATAACCCAACATATAGAAATATAAATCAGTCATGTTCCCTTTTTCCAACCTTGAATGAAACTGAAACAATGAAAATTGTATTGCTTTATTCAAAGTATTACATGTGTATAGTTTTTCTATCAGAATAATACCAATTCAAAAATCAGTATGGGCATAAGTGATTGTTCAATAGTTGCAATTAACGACATATGAATTAAATAAATACATTTATTCAATTCATAATCAACACATTAACATTGTAATAAAACATCAATACAGTGATCTTTTTTTTTTTAAATAAACAACCTATGATCAATTTTCCAGTAAGATAAAAGAATAACTTGAATCCATGAAATAAATTTCATGAATAGCCCAAAAACATGACATAAGAAACATTGTAACTTTTATCAAAATTATAAGAAATTACATTCTTGCAAAAATTACATAGCATCCCTGGCATGTCCTTGGTGGTTCATTCTCCTATTGTTCTATAGAATTACTCCCATGGGCCCCCACTCTTGGGAGACATACTTCCCTTTAAATAATTATTACAATATTTTACAAAGAAAGAAAATCTTCCCAAAATATGGGGTTACAAGATCACAATATTAAGATTTTCCAAGGGCATACTGCCACTTGAAAAATACATACAGCAAATCATGTATGTCGTGATACGGGGCATGTTCTAGGTGCATTTCAACTTTGCAAATCAAAGATCCGATCTCTCTTTTCTTAATCTTTCCCCATTCTTGGAGGAAAAGATCAATCCTCATCTGTGATGTGAGAGGTGCCTTGATCCATTCCTTGATTTCGTCTAGGTGAAGCTGACTGATTTCCTAAATCTGTTCCTTAGCTTTTTCAAAGTCACTCCTGATCTATTCTAGCTTAAACTTCGAAGGCATGGCTTCATCAATTGGATCCATTAGTGGAAGGTCCAGAAAACCTAGCAGACTCTTCTTAAGCAAACCATATATTTTTGCAGGCCATGTGTCCATCTCTAATGATGGACTTTACCAAGTCACAAACACTTTCCCATGTTTCAATTTAAATTTGGATCTTCTTGAGCTTACCCTTGTCTAGTACTGGTAAATCATCAGGTATTTCCTTGATATACTTTTGCAAGTCACCAGGGTGTCATAAGCTCTAGTCGCTTCATTCCTCCTTCGATTATGATCATGGAGGAGGTTAGAATGGTGCTCGAATGCATTGTATGTCTCTTGCATCTCATTAAGTCCTTCAAAGAGACTCAACATTCATTGATAAAGATCATCATGAACTCTGTAAGCCAACTATTTAAATTCTTCCTCTGTGAATTTGGAGAATGAAGAAGTAACAGATATAAATTTAAAATCTTACAGTTGCTCCTCAAGAGTGGCAATCTTCTAAGCATGCTCATCGTTCAACCCTTTTCCTTCTTCAAGTTGTTGCTTGAGAAGATCATTATGTTCTTGGAATTACTTCAGCTTCTCTTCATATTCATTCTCCAAGTATTGCAACTCCTATTGATGTTGTGCATTTGCATGAGCTTGTTCTTGCTTAGACCTCTATAGATCCTATTCTTTTTCCTCAACTTCCTTGTTGAGCAAGGAAACTAAATCATAATTTTCCCCTGCAAAGTCCCCCATGGTAGTTGTAGTCTCTAAAGCTTCTTGTTTGACATCATTGGAAGATCTCTTCCACACAATCTCGTTTGGCACTGAACCTTGCTTAAAGGTCCCTTCCCTCGATCTTTTGGATCCATTTTTAACTGCAGCCTTTTCCTTCCTGCTCCGAAAGTACTTCCCCAATGAGACAAATGAATCCTCACCAAATTCAACCACCTCTATTTTTTAGATGGTTCCTTCAAAGATCATAACAATAGGGGAAGTTTAGGAAGTGTCAGGGGTAGGCATCAGCACGCTGACTAAGGGGATGGTAGTAGAAGGTGTGGAGGTATAATAGGTAGGAGTTGAAAAGGTGTAAAGAGGAAGAGAAGTGATAAGTTCAAGGGAAGTGGTAGGGATGGATGAGCCAGCAGGTTGTGAGATTGATGAATAGGTCTGTGAAGAGGTGGAAGTGGCAGGAAATTCCAAAGGTGCTGAAAAAATGGGTAATGTGGACAAAGGAGTAATAATAGGAATATGTACAGATACTAAAGGTGTACCATTAGTGGCATAAAGAATGTGGGAGAGGTTAATATCTGAAAAGGTATGTTGAGGAATTGCAGTTTGAAATGGATTTCCAACTGACTAGGTTGTTGAAAATGTTGGTGGTAAGATGGAAGGGATGGTGACAAGGAATACATAAGTGGAAGGAGATATCTCCTCCACAAGATCACTTTCAATATCCTGCACTTCAATATTCGCAGGGGGTGGTGGATAAACTTGTATAATTATCTCAACTTGTAGAACTAGTTGTTCTACCCTATGGAACATCTGTGGGGGAGGTTCTGGGACTGTTTCTTGTACTTGAACCTGTGGAATGGATTCCTCAACCTTTTGTCTCTTTGGATGTGGCGCATAAATTATTACATGTTCCTCCACTTCTAAGCTCATTATTTTTTAGCTTTTCTTTGTCTCTACTGACTTGAGCAGCGCCTGAAGTGTAGAAGAAGGTTGGAAACTTGTAGGATATTCAACAATAGACTTACCTTTATCCTTTGAGTGGTCAGTAAGAGTGGAAGAAGAGTTGGCTAATGACTCCTCTGATTCTTTTTTGTTGTTTTCTTTTGGGAATTTTCTTCCACTATCAATTTGAGCTTCCTATAGTGTAACATTAATGTTTTAATCTCCTTTTGATACTAGAAAATGAAGATTTTTTCCTAAGGTGGAGTGATTCTTATCACCGCCTCTGAAAAATCATTAGCACCTCCGTAAATTGAGTCATCGGGGTTTTTCTAATGGACATATGAAGTCTTAATGTGTTTCTGAACAAAGTGGTCGGTTAAGAATGACTTAGGATCATGCATCCTTTTAGGTACCTCCCCTAAGTTCATTGTAGTAATTGCCTTGCCCATAATGGAAGCATGTGTGGAATTATGTATAGTCAAAAATCCCAAATTGAGGGGAAATTTGGGCCATCCCTTTCTCTTGGTTGTTTTCAACTTTGGGAAGATCCCATCAATCATAGTCTAGAAATATATTTATGGGAGCACCATCCTATATGGCACTCTCCTGGGAAGTAGATGAATAGTGTTGATGCCCCAAATTTTGATGTAGGAGAAATATTCACCCACATACCAATCTCCCATGGTGGATATTAGTGCCTGGGCCCTATGAGAGAAAGTAAGGGCATCCCCTTTGAATATTTTCTATTAAATCGACCCGATGAAATGGTCTCAAATGTCATAAATGTGGGGAACAAAATTGTCCTCGCATAAGGCTGAGCAGTAGATGTGGACAGGATGAAGTCCTTTTCCAATTCCATCCCATAGCCAGGAACGGAGATGTTGCACAAAATATGTCCATCGCATAAGCCGACACATAAAAAGATGGCTTTCTAGATTCCAAGTTCTTCTGATACTTTTCTATGGCCTCCTTCAAAACGGCTGAAAGAATTTGTACCCCATTGAAATATTCACCTGTAGTCAGGACATGATGAGTGATGGGAGCCCATTCTATTTTAAATACAGTACAGTTTGGCATCCAATACAAACTGCAGAGCATTGCCTCCAATAGAGAGTACGACTCCCTGAACAAAGAGATGGGATAGGATTTATCAGGATTGTGGATGAACTATGCGAGGTTATCCATCCAAGATTTTATCATCTCTTCAAAATTAAACTGAGTCATGGAAGCTTCAAGGAATTTAGCATTCAGCAACTGTTGTGGTGAGTTGAGGGTGTATGCTCTTGCAAAGACCTCAAGGCGAAAGGAGGCTAGTTGGGTCTGTGTGTGATCCTCAAAAGATCGGTATTTGGGGTTTGTGTGGTCAAGTGGCCACTTGATCAAGTCTGTGTAGGGAATGAACGGAGGTATGTCCTCTATAAAATGAAGTTGGGACTTGCTTATATTGTTGTAAAATGACTGGTCATGGGAAATGGTGGAAAAATCGTCATTGTCAAAAATATCATATATTTGGGACCATTCCAGGTAATAGGTTTCTGACAATCGTCCACTGGTGTCAGAGAAAATACCAGCATTAGGGTTATTGCTCTTCTACTCATTTAGAGTG
Source organism: Pseudotsuga menziesii (assembly GCA_001517045.1). Classification (NCBI taxonomy): domain Eukaryota; kingdom Viridiplantae; phylum Streptophyta; class Pinopsida; order Pinales; family Pinaceae; genus Pseudotsuga; species Pseudotsuga menziesii. The sequence goes on from LPNX010745959.1 coordinate 498,121, forward strand.
GTTTTACACCTTGTAGTTCTTTACATATTTGCACACTGGGAGGTAAATTCTGATAAAAATTTGGCTACCATAATTAAAATTTGCCCAAGATAAAAATAACAATATTAAACCGCTAAGGATTGATAAATTCAAGAAAATTACCCGTAGATAGCTTGAAAACAAGAGGATCCATGGGCTTAGTGAAAAAAAATCACAGTAAAGTCTTTGCGCAGGTAAAAATTGCAAGTTGAAATGGTGAACAAATCAGAAAATTCGAATGATTTAAATTAGCCAAGTCAAACAACGAAATAGATATACAACGTAGATTTCAAAAAAATCAATGGTCAATATTAGAGTGGGAAACAAAATTGCAGAGATAAACTTTAACTAATTTCTTCATTTTTTATTTCCACAATCTGCAACCCGCATTGTGGGTTGCAAAAATGCGGGATGATATTGGGAGTAGAAAATGGATTTCTTTACTTCTGCAATCCGCATTGCAGGTTGCAAAATTGCAATTTTGCAATTTTATTTTTTATTGAGTTTCTAATTTCCGCAATACGGATTGCAGGTTACAAAACTGGAAATTGAGATTTTATTTGCGAAAATATTTTCTAGAATCCGCAATTATGGGTTGTGGAATGTGAAAAAACAAAAAAAAACAAAAAAATTTCAATATCTGCAATCCACATTTGCGTTTTGCCGATTGAGGTAAAGCAATTTTCAAAACATCCAAAATAAAGGAATTTCATTATCTGCCTTTCGAATTGCGAAATGTGGGTTGCGGGCAAGAAAAAATATCAAGCAAAATAGATTACTTTTGTAATCCACAAGACCCAAAAAAAAGCTTTGATGCAATTTATTAAAAACCAAAACATAGTACTTGTAGTAAACATGAACAATCCCATAAACGAAAATCATACCTTAGAGGTTACCTTAGTGATGAATAAATGGGGCTCCCATTTTAACAGTTGAAATGGGATATGTTGCTGTCAACAACACACTCATGAGACCTATACATGCTATCTGCAACCAATATGTTAGGTAAACCATTTTCCATAATTTCATACAAATTCATTTGCAAATGAGAAATTCGGGAAAATACATGTTATAATAATTTCTTTTTCTTCTTCCTTTTTTATCAAATTGGGTTGCAAGCTTGTTTTCTAATAAATTTCTTGGAAAGATAAAAGACATTGAATAATAATATGATTCACTATTATTAATCTCCTTTTGATACTTTTATCAATTACTTCTCCCATTTCCCTTACCGAATTCAGAGTTGAAAGTTACAACTCTCCAAAATCAGCAATTTCAACCAATTTTACAATGTTCATGTAACTATACTTATTCTGAAAGACCAACTTCTGAGACCTAGAAAAAAAAATTGGTAAAGAATTTCAAAATATTTAATATTGGGAATTTATATCCCATATAATGGTTAGTGCACATACACCTTCGTCGTTTATATCTTATGCTCCATTCCATTTTTATAAAATTCTGAAATCGCCAATTTTTATTATCTGCCTTCCAGGCACGAAATGTTTACTAAAAATTGTTATCTCGCAAACTAAGCATTTATGGAAAAAAACACTTCTATGAAAAGTTGTATGTCTTGATGAGTTCACAAAATGTAGAAATCAGTAAATTTTCTCGTTCTGATTTCTTGGGCTACTTTTGTTCCCTTCAAGTTTTCAAAAATTGACATTTTGAGTGCCTAAATAGTGGATTTTGGCCTTGTTTCATCTCTCGGATTCACTTCCTTTTGAATTTGGCCTAAAGTATATAGATTTATCTGTGTTCCTAGATCATGACTGTTCCATCACAATTTGGGTATCAACTGGGCCCCCATCCATCCTCGGGCTACACACCTTTAAAACTCACTAAATCCAAATTTCTGTAAAAATTATGCAGATTAAGACTAGTCCCCTCACAGGAAATTTTATTTCCTTTGTAAATGTCCTCTAAATGGTGCAAGTCTCATCAAATTTTAAATTATTATGCTCTTGTTATGGCCTAAATAGAATTTTGACTCTATACTTGCTTTTTTTTAATAACTTTTCTAATTTTTTGTTGATGTGACAGGGTGTTGATGTGGCAGGGTGTTGATGTGGCAATAAGGTTGTCTCTTGAGGTGTCAAGAAATCGCCAATTTCACCCGATGATGTTTCCATGTCACTCTCCTACGGTAAATTGGTTTTAGGATTGGAAAAGAAAGGGTTTTGGGAAACAACTTTTGTGATCCTGAACTCTTGCAATGTTGCCATGTGTCCATAGTGGTTTCCTTTCAAGATCCTTCTCATTAAATTAAATTTTGAAAACCTTCATGAGAATGAACACTGAAGAACCATTGATCTTCCATCCCAATACTTTCTCTTGTGTTGAATCACCATACAACTCTGACAAGGACAAGTCACCTCTTCACGTCCCATCACGTCACATCTCCCCACATCTTGTCAATGTAGGGTGGACCAAGAGTTGTTTCAAGATCCTTGGGAAAGTGGTTTTCATATAATTATTTTGAGAGATCCTTGGGAAAGTGGTTTTCATATACTTATTTTGAGAGATCCTTGGGAAAGTGGTTTTGATATAATTATTTTTAGATCCTAAGTGATTTCAGTGGCAACATGTGTCCTGAGTGGTTTTCTTTCAAGCTCGTGTTTATTAAAATAAATCTCGAGCACTTTCATGAGCCTGAAAGGATATGAGTTGTTGATATCCACCACTATCTGACGATCATATTTCTTCAATCGTTGGACACCATCTTAGGTGAAAAATCATGCACACAGATCTAATCTTGTTGGTCCACATCACACCTTATGCTCACGTGGCTTCTCCACGTCATACCTCTTGCCCACATGGCATAAGTGGGGCCCACATAGTAATTTCCAGCAAATTCAAAATTTCAAATTTTTTGACAAGTGGCTCTATGAATTTACACTTGTCAAAAGAATTTTACATCCAAATGGCTAACTCGATATTACACCTATCCACTTCAAAAAAATTATAAGTAAGCATATTGCACTATGATCTTTCATCTTTTTAGAAAACATCTCTGCAAATGAATAAATTTTAACTTTTCATTCTTGATTTTGTTTATCATCAACTCCCCTGCTTGCTCTATAAACAAAACTGAGATCCTCAACACATGAATTTTCTTCAATTTGTCTCTAACATGTAACTTCAGCCAAACTTGACCAAAAATCATGAATTATTTTTCACTTCTTTTTGAATTTAAACGAGACATTCAAACCTTCATTCAATCAGTTGATTTCAAAGATGGAGTGATTATACAGTTTTCCTATCTTCTATCCATATAATTTATGTCATACACTTTCAGTGCATCCTATAATTCTTCCTGTAAAATTTAAATTCGACCCATACAGTCCCAATGTTGTAGCCTCGGCTCTGATACCAATTTGTCACTACCTCGGTACCTTAATTGAACCACTAGGGCTATCAAACACTCAAATTTACCTTTGAATATACTCCATATATCTCATTTTGTTTTTCCATGATTTAAATGTAGTAATTACAATGAAATCTAGACAGGTGCATTGATTACTTTAATTCAAATAAGTATATATGAAAATATTACAAACAAATCTATGTGAATGTAGTCCCATTAATTCAATTACTTCAAACAAAACATTCAACACATAATTGTAACTCTATTCAACACATATCAAATTTAAATACAACACGTTCATACACAAAAGGAGGACTTATCTGAAAATGTAATTGACTTCATACAAACCAGCAACATTAAATCCATCCATAGAGTCCATCAAGCCATACTTTTTTTGACAGAGTCACCCCCGACCTAGGGCTATTCATCCACAAGAACGCGTCGGTTGATTTCCTACGGCTATCCCAATAGTCTAGCACCCCTTTCCCTTCATCCTACTAACCCAATAAATGGGGCTCCCTTCTCTAAGTTAACAGTCTCTCGGTATACCTTGATTCTCTTTGAGGGCTCTCATGCAAGTAGCTATGAACTCTTTGTGCCCAAACCCTGGGGATTTTGTTGTTCTCTGTATAAATCCAAATTACAGTATGGTTCAATGTGGTATGGTGAGGGTTGTATCACATACGTGATTCCCTTCTAACATCCAATGTTGGTTCCATTATTAACAAAGTTTGGTTCAGTTCTGAACACATAGAATGACCCCATCCAGGGAGAGTGAATCCTTTGAGTGGACTTAGTTCTCATATTTATAGGCGTATTTATGGGTAGCAAATTTGCACAAAGGGTGGCAAGAGCTAGCCATGTGGAACGCATGCATTGGGACACATTTTTTCCCTTCTTGTGGACTCTTAGTCCCCCATCTCTTTTTCTGTTATCTGGACTGCAGTAGTCATGATTTTATATAAAAAGTAAAATATACAAAATTAAATCATTTTTTCTGGATTCTAGCCATATCATCCATATTTACATTATTATATTCTGGGGTCAAAATGGGGTGCTACATCTTAAGTATTCGATGCATAAAATTGGGTATCCAAACGACTAGGTAGTATTAAAGACCAACCACAAAGGATAGATGACGCCAATGTCTATTAAAATAATAGGGATGATATGGGTGTGTAGAATGAAGGAAAACCATCAATCTGACACCATATCGACACCCTCGTTACCAAGAAATTTTTCAAGAAAGAGGAGAATATCAACATCAATATCACCAAAGAAGGAGTTGGAATAATCAATTATATGAATGGAACAATGCATCACAAAATCATTATTTGACAAGAAATTATCATAAAACAACAACTACAACAAATTTGAGAAGCCACAACAAGAACACGCATAATCAAAGGAAAGAAAAATATGAAAGAACCAGGGATCAAGGATTAAGACTAAAAGGAAACAAATTTGGATGTATGGATCATCATTTGTGGCAACAAGAAACCAGGAATATAAGGAAAACTTATTACTTGGTTCCATTACATGTAAATCCTTAAGTGGAAACCTTTGAGGACAATTATTTTTAGAATATAATATATTATGACCCAAGAGGGACAAATATGAGCTTAAACATATATGATATGACCACAAGGAAGTCATATATGGGGTTAAATGTCTATGTAATGAGATAGATGTATATGTAATATCAATCAGCATAATGAAGGGCCACATATGCAATGAGTAAATAGTACGTATAGAGGTCATTTGTTCATTATTGAGGAAAACATGTAATCCGGGGATATATGAATGTATTAGGGCATTTGGAGAAAAAAAATCCTAGTATTTAAGGAGTTATTATGTAACTCATATCCCTTATCTATTTTGGAGTTTTTCTTCATGTTCATATTTTGGATACATGTTGGACATGTGTTGTAGCCTTTGTAGGTTCCCGTCATCAGGGGGAACCAGGTTAGATAATCACCTCCTCCCTTAGCTAGGGGGTGTGGGGAGCCAATAAGCCCTCATTGGGGTTTGGAGGAAACACCCTTGAAAGGAATTTTTGGGTCCATTTTGAATTGTTCTTGAGCTATGTTTTTGTGAGGCATTGTAAATTAATTTTGGTCAAGCAATTGGGTTTTAAATCTAATTTGAGTTAATGGATTAGGGGTTGTAAATAGAAAATACAATACAATGAGATATAGAGTGAAGAAACTCTCAAGAATGTTGGTTTTCTTAGTTTTGGGTTTCCAAGGTAAATTTATCTGTAATGTGTGTGTGAGCCATTATGAATTGTGGTATTCTATATTATGTATGGTAATTTTTTTTTCTTTAGACAAGTTTATCAAAATTATTTATCTCATACCAGGGCAATGTTATTAGCTTCAGGGGGGTATTGATGTTACTAGGTTTTATATCATCCTATGAAAGGCAAGGGTATCTCAGGTCCATGATAAACCTATGTTGAAGTGGGAGCTTTTCCCAATGAATATTGTGGAAGGAAAATGGTGAGAAGTTCAAGAATAGAAATCAAGAAATTTAATGGCTAGAGATTCAAGTTATGGAAGTTGAAGATGGAGGATCTTCTTGTAGATAAATCTTAGTGGATTATTGTAGCTCTAGGTACAAATCCCACTAGTATGTCAAAATAAGATTGGGAAGATATTAAGAGAAAAGCGAGAAGCATGATTCGAATCTACCTCTCAAATTCAAAGTTGTCGAATGTTTCTGGAGAAGGCGGTGCAAAGAATTTATGGGATAAGGCGTAGAATTTGTATTAGTCAAAGTCATTGCTAAAAAAATTATTTTTTCAAAAGAAGTTGTTTCATCTGAGGACGGATGATGTTGACACCGTGGAAGATTATATAAATTCCTTTAATACTCTAGTAAAGAAACTTGACTCTATTGATATGAAGACGAAGGAAGAAGAAAAGTGCATTTCCTTACTATGTTCTTTGCCAAAGTATTGGGATAATTTGATTGTAGCAATTAGTAGTGTCACTCGATCCATGTCAAAGTTTGAGGATGTAGTTGCATTCGGGTGAAATTATGAAAATGGGTGTCTATTTCATGAGAATTGAGGGGCGGATAAATTCCATGGAGGGTGTCACTAAGGATGTTTTAACTGTAAGAGGTCATTCCCAAGAAAGGAAAATTAGGTCCTCTGGGGGTGGATCTAAGTCTAGATGGAGATCTAAATCTATAAGACAAATTGACAATAAATGTTTGAAATGCGGTAAATCTAAGCATTATAAGAAAAATTACAGATATATCAATGTTGATAAAGGCAAGCCTGTCTGAAGATGCCCTTTCCACATAAACAAAACCCTCTCAAGAGGAAGCAGGTGATTTTTACTTGGCATCTCCAGGTACACATGCAAATCACGATGTATGGTTGATCAACTCAAGTGCTTCATTTTATGTGACTCATGGCAATGAATGGTTTTGTGATTATTAAAAGTGCAGTGGAGGTGTTGTTTTCCTAGGATATGAAACAAAAACTAGAACCATAGGAGTTGGATGAGGCTCATGCCGAGTCTCAGGATTCAGAGGTCCAATATGGTGTAGAGAATCTGTTTCCAAGGTTGATTCCAGAGTAGGAGGGAGATGTTGCAGGAGTCAAAGATGGAGATAGTGTTGTGAACCTTCCTCGTTAAGAAGGAGTGTTGTGAACCTTCCTCGTTAAGAGGGAGTGTTGGAAAGTTAACTCTGAAGGTCCTCTTTATAGTTTTAGTGTGGTGTGATAAAGAGGACATAAGAATTTGGCCCTTGTGTATTTCTGTATAAAGTTGACTTATATATAAATAAAATGATATTTTGTACTTTATTGTATGGGTGTCACTTAGAATTTATTTAATAATTAAAGTGAGCTAATTATTAAATGAGGGTGAATTAAATGATGGACCTAAATTTTGTAAATGAATCTCAACCATATATTAGGTGGTTAGATGAGTAGTTACAATTTTTAAAGTATAAAGCTAGGGCAATACGAAAAATTAAAGACACCATCAATGAAGAGAGAGAGAGACAGAGAGAGAGGAAGAAGGAGAGAGAAAATACCCTAGAGTGGGCACGAATCCTAATGCAAGGAGCAGCCTGTCAAATTCATACAGCAGCATTAATTACAATTTGACAATCTGTACAGCAGGCACGTGTGGCAATAAATCCAGAGGCATACCGTACATAAGACTGACATGTCATACAACATTTATCGATGGTTGTGGAACAATTCTTGAGGTAGCATTTATTGCATAAAGTACATTATGTATAGGCATGTGGCATAAAGCATGGTTTCGTACATGCACATGTGAGGTCATACAACAAACCGTATAGCAGTTTATTTGCACAGAAATCGAGGTATTTTGTTGCTGGTTTATTTTGGGTGTTTTTCCTGTGAGGGTTGAAGGAAAAATTTTCATGTGAAGTTGGAAATATTTTTGAGAATTATTCTTTAATGATAATTTTCTTCTTTTAGGGCTTTCCCCAGGAGTTGGGGTTTTTCCCGGTCTTTCAGCAAAATTTATGTGTATTCATGTGTGAATGATTGCTTCAGTATTGGGAAGTTATTGATTATGGTGGTTTATATTTCAAATTTAAAAAGTAAATTTTTAATCATAAACCCTAGTTACTCAAGTGTTTGACATAATGTGTAAATGAAAAATTGCATATTAATGGCATTGAATTTCTTCAAAGTTATCATGGGAATTCCAGGAAAAGGCAATGGATACTACATGTTACTTGGTAGATTAATCACCTACATTGTAACGCCCCCATACAACCATCCGGAGACGTGTGGGGTACTCTGTAAACAAGATTTTGAACTTGTGACTTTAAGCTACCCCATTTATGTAGATTTATGAAATAATGATCTTCACCAGTCCCAAGGGTTAATAGATTGAAGAATGCAATCCCACCCAAGATACCTGTCATGTATTGTTTTAATTTCCCATAGGATCTCTAACGAATAGGGCTACTTTAATAAGTCGAGTTATAAGCCATCATATTGTTAATATCATAAGTTCTTCCCCTCGTATAGATAAGGAATCCCAAGTTATTCTCTTTTATTGCATTCAAATAGCTCTNATAGAAGGAGCAGAGACATGAAACTTTGAAACTTTGGAGTTGGATGTGGAGTAAAAACATGGTTGGGTAATGATATCTCAATGAATAAATGAAAACCTATCTTAGGTAGTAGTCAAATTACATATTTAGTATGCTGAAGGCATACAATTCATCTCTGATATTGTGGAGTAAAAACATGGTTGGGTAATGATATCTCAATGAATAAATGAAAACCTATCTTAGGTAGTAGTCAAATTACATATTTAGTATGCTGAAGGCATACAATTCATCTCTGATATCGTCATAGGCTGATTTCCTTTTCCGTGGCGATAATTTCCCTGCAATCACATCTTGTTATCAAACATTAAAGCTCATAACACATCGGAGAATTATCATCATCAATGCAATTATTTAAGGAAAACATTTTAAACCTGGCTCAGACTACAATGATTATTCTCCCACTAATACTGTTACTGGAGCATAACACCACCATTGGTTAGGCAATCAGTCACGCGTAAACATTCAACGTTTATTTATATAAGCTACCAAACCAGCATAAAACATTCAACACTTATATATAAGCTACCAAACCAGCATAAAACATTCAGCACTTATATGTAAGCAACCAAACCAGCATAAATCATTTACCTTACCTTAAACATTCAACATTTATATATAAGCAACTGAACAAGCATACAAAGCATATTTAAGAGAGACTAATCAGACCGACTAGAAACTTGTCTGCAACTTTCCTCCCATCCATTGGCTCCATCTGGCGTGTTGTTCCGCCTAGAGCCACCCCCGAGCTAGGCGACGGATCCACTAGGGTAGGCTTGTAGTTTTTACTAAAACCCTTTTTCCAGAAATTCTCTCATAACCTTTCTATATGATCGAAACACCTCTTTGTATTACAATTTAAGAGTTAAGTAATAAGAACAAGCATCTTTATTAAGAGTTGACACAGCCCATGCTAAGGATAGTGTCCACACCCTACCAATAGTACTCACAAACCCAATCTTACTAGATTGACTAACCTGTTGGTCTTTCCAGCCTTTGAAATTTCAATTAGCTGTCTGATGCGTAAGATAAAACAGAAAACTCAAAGAGAAAGGGCTTAAACACACGCAGACCTCTAGGATCTTGGTTATTCTAGATAACATAAATGACCACAATATAAACGTTCGGATCCAAACTCCCCAAAATGCATCACATCGACACACCCCCGAAACAAAAGTTTGCTACTAACCCAGCTATGAATTTATCAAGTCGAGGCAGTCTAACAAGGAACTCTTAGGTATATCTTTACTATCAAAGATTTGATCATACCTGAATGTAATACAGAACCCCAATCGGATCGCAGGTTACCCTACTCCAGTCGTTTTGATCTTACTCGCAGCCTTAGGGAATATAACGTCATTCAGTCAGTTAAATAACAAAAATCTCCCGTTGCACTAATCGGTGGTATGACCGGGAGTTCCATGACAACAAGAGGCGAATTCAAATCCTGGTGCATGGAAGCACTTGATATAGAAAATCGGAGCATATTGCAACCAGAATTTGAATGGATATTAGAATGCATATACCTGGTATGAATGGATGCATTTAGATGGTATTTGTAGTGTAAAGTGTTCTTCAAGAATTCAACGATAATAAGCTCACAAGGCTAACTCAGGGTAATTCAAGACATGAATATGCCCATCAACCAAAAGGGACGAACTCCAATCGTTTTGGACAGACGCAAGCGGTATAACAGCAATTCCCTTCGAATGTTTAAATAGTCGTCACAAGGCACAGAAGAACCAATTTTCAAAACAGCAGTTAATAAACATTAAGAAAACAACTGAGCAGAGGGAACATATGCTCCTTGATAAGGTTTTTCTTATCGTGGCTACTGAATTATACATTTACTATTTCAGAAGACTCAGAAATCCCTTAGAAGACCAGTTTATAATACATTCATTGAGGGCAGTGATATACACCATTACAATATGATAACGGGAGACATATTTGTTCGATATCAAGGTAGCAAAGGCAATAAACCATCTGGCAAGGACATCAGCCATATACTATGGAACCAAGAGACACACATACCGCCAACCGCTGAGCCAACAGTTCACACAGGTATACGATCTCCTTTCCTAGGAACGCATTAATACTACGTACATAAAAATAAATCCGAGGCATAAAACAAAACGAGAAAACCAAAAGACTTGGAATCAATCCGGGTTCCCACTGTTAGCAAAACACAGGAAAACGAGATGTATCGTTTCCAGATTTTTATCAAAAAAATGCTATAAATGAATGCATGGATAATTACCTAACTGTAAGAGCGTGTACAAGCCCAGATCTTCATCGACTCAAGGTAAAATCCCACGGTCGTACGCTTAACCAGAATCATGGTATCATTGCAGACTCATATCTCATCAGAGAGGAGTCAAAAGGGAAGGCTCACCGACCTCCATCTTGGAGCTACGGCTCGATACAACAACGAAAATAAATAAAAAGAAATGAGACAAAGCAATACCAGATTTCGCGAGAGGGATGGATCTCCAGTGTGAGGAAGAGCTGCCTTTCTCCCTTTTCCTTTCCCCCCATTTATTTAAAGAAAGTTGTAACCTAAATAAAATAGGCAACAACAGTAACTGATTCTTTCTTGGATGCGCCGAGCAACCCCCCAAATTAATGCACCGAGTCTGCCGTTAAATTTGCTGAGGCCTAACTTCCCCTTTTTCGATGTGCAGTGAAGACATCAAGGCGTGCACTCAACCCACCATTAATTTTCTCTTAGTAATTTATTAAGTGTAATTATCAATTTTATCCCCAAAGGCAATTTTTTATAGGACGGCAATAATAATAATTACCTTTTTTTTTTCCAGTCAATTCACCCTAAAATATTTAAGGATAAGCTTGTTAAATACATAGGATTATTTACTCCTTGATTTTCAAACTTGCTTTTCCTTGAAATGATTCTATAGTATCCTTCACACTAAAAAGTAAGGCCCAAAAGTAATAAAGCCTTCCCATACTTTAATTTTCCATATTTACTTATAAATTTCCCCCATAAAAACCCTTAAATTGTTTACCTTAACATTAAGGTCTTTTTGGATTCCCTCTAAAATAGCTGAGTAGTTTTTTTTTTTTTTTTTAATTTTAGTTACACTAAGATAAATACTAGGAATATCTTAGTTTCTTTTTTTATAAGTGTGAACCACTATTAAAGTATGTAAGGATTCGTCTTCGAAATGCCCAATGGAATCCCAAAGAGTGTGTCGAAATACTATTATTGACTTTAAGTGTAAAGATAAGGATTTTGTAAGTGGGTCCCCTCTGACATGTCATCTAAGCCCTTGATGACACCACGCTAATAATCACTAGAACCCCAAGGTTTCTGTCCTCCCCTGCCTTTCCCCCCTTAGTGAATCTGTCTCCAATCGTTCTTAGTCGAGACAAGTTTCTAGCCTTCTAATGCTATCAAACACATCCATAATGTTCATAGGGTTAGGATGGATACTTACAGTGGTATTTTACTTACAGTATGTGTTTTTGGTCGAGGTAGTTAAGGGGATGTTACATACATCAACATTGGTCAACAAAACTCCATATGAAGCATGCACTAATAAAAATACCTCTCTTAAACATCTCAGAGTTTTTGGTTGTGAAATTTGTGTACATGTTCCAAAGGAAAATACCAATAATTCGGATAATAAATCTTTAAATTGTATCTTTATTGGTTATAAAGATGGTATAAATGGTTATACACTTTGGAACCTAGTAACTAAGAAGACCTTTTATATTCGGAATGTTGTATTTAGAAAGGTTAGACTTCCTCCCAAATAGGAAGTCTAGCCCAAGGAAGAATAAGAAAAGACAATAGTGTTTGATTTAGAGGCTGAATAATTTGACTCGATGGAAGAAGATGAACTAGAACAGAAAGAACCTCAACTTACATCCTTGAGGAAGTCAATTCGTGAAAAAAGGAAACCACAAAGGTATAAACCACCTGGTTTCTACTCTCTTTTTTATTTATATACTATTGATTATGATCCTAAAGCTATTGGGAGGTAATGGATTCATAGGATAGTAAACTTTGAAAGAAGTAAATGCTTAATGAAATGGAATCCTTGAATGAAAGTAAGACTTGGGATCTAGTTAATTTGTGGGTTGGAAGAAAACCTATTGATAGAAAACGGGTGTTTATGAAAAAAATTAATGCCAAAGGTAAGGTGGAGAAGTACAAAGCTTTCCTAGTAGCTAAGGGTTATTCCCATGTGGAGCAAAATTATTTTGGTGAGGATTTTTTTTCATGTTTCTAAATTAACTTCTATTAGACATATTTGTCGATTGTTGATGCTTTTGATCTTGAAGTAGAGTAGATGTATGTGAAGACAACATTTATACATGGAGATTTGGAAAAATAAATCACATGAAAACACCAAAGGGTTTTGCACTGAAGGGAAAGGAGTTGGTTTGCAAGCTAAAAACATTCCTATGTAGATTAAGACAATAATGAGGAACGTGTTATCAAAAGATTGGTACTTTATATTAGGACTTGGTTTCTCACGAAGCAAAGCTAATCACTGTGTATTCCAAGCAAGTTGGCAATGATTTTGCTTATGTGGTATTGTATGTTGATGATATCATTTTTATTGGAAACAAAGAAATCATGAAGGATGGCAAATCTCGATTGTCTTCCAAGTTTGATATGAAAGATATTTGTGTTGCAAATTTAATTTTGAGCATGAAAATTAAAAGAGATCAAACCAATAGAAGACCTTGGTTAAGTTAGAGGAAATATGTTGACATAGTATTGCAAAGATTTAATATGCAGGAATGTAAATCGGTAAAGGTCCATATTTCGGTAGATGCAAAGTTCTATGCAAATTAGTCTCCCAAGACTCAAGAAGAGGTAGAAGTCTGTGTTCCCTACACTAGTGTTCTTGGAAGTTTGATGTATGCCATGGTCTGTACAATACCTGAAATTTTCCCATGCAGTGGGAGTTTTGAGCATGTATATGTCAAAACTAGGTAAAGAACAATGGACAACAATAAAGGGGGTATTTAAATATTTGTATGGCACTTCATATCATGCAATATACTACCAATGAAGGATAGAACATCACATGGAGATAGATATACAAGATTTTGTTGATGCATATAATTGGGTTGGAGATCTTGATTCCAAAAGATATACAAGTGATTGTTACTTTTTTACCGTATTTGGTGGAGAAATTACTCGGATAAGTAAGAGGCAGGATGTAGTTGCATTTTCAACTATAGAATTAGAATACATAGAAGTCATTCATGGAATTAAGGAATTCATATGGTTGCAAAAATTGTGTTCAAGTGTTAGTTTTGTTCATAAAGTAGAGAGAATAGGTTGTAACAACTCAGTGCAATTTTTCTACCAAAGAAAATCACTTACCATTCCAAGAGAAAGCATATTGATCTCCAGTACCTTTTTCTTAGAGACATGATTGAGCTGAACAAAGTACTGTTGGAGAGATTTTATATCTTGAATAATGTTGCAAATTCATTGACAAAGTATGTAAGTACTCAAAATTTCTCTTGGTATAAAGATCAATGGGTATGGCTTCCCTTAGTACATGATTTCAAGAATGTTTCCCCTTTGACCCCGTATTTCGAAGAATACAAGTGGGAGAATGTTGGACATGTGTTGTAGTCTTTGTAGGTTACAAGAGCAAGGGTAGTCCAGGTTTGATGATCACCCATCCCCCCCCCCCCCCCCCCGGCTAAGGGGGTGTAGGGGGGAATGAGCCCCCCATCGAGGGTTCAATGGAAGCACCCCTTATAGAAGTTTTTTGGGTCTGGTTTTTGTCCATTTTGAGTTTTTTTTGCCCATGTTTTACGTCCCATTGTAAGCAAATTCTAGTCAATACAATATTATAGCATTCAAAACCCTAATTAAGGTTGTATCCCAATCCAATCTAATGGATTAGGGTTTTGAATGCTATAATACAGTATTGTAAATAGAAAATATAATACAATGAGATAGAGTAAAGAAACTCCCAAGAATTTTGGTTTTCCAGGTTTTTTGTTTCCAAGGTAAATATTTGTGTAATGTTTGTGTGAGCTAATGTTAATTGTGGTTTTCGATTCTGTTTAATAGTTTTTTTCTTTACACTAGTTTATCAAAACTCTTTTGCACATTATGTTATTTTGATATCTTAAGTATGTTTACGAATATTTAAAGCTCCCCTAAACAAAAGGTATCAACAGAACCCAGTCACCTTGGAATAGATTAATCTAAAAGCTAATGCTTTTTAATGGAGAAAATGAATCAAAGCCTGGCCCTTGTGGTGTTCATGGAGTCTTACATGTTTTTGGTCCATTTTAATTCTTATTGAAGGTGGGTTTCTAAAAAGGCACTGATAATTGGGCTTAATTGGAGTCCCTAACATGAAAGTCTTTGGAGATTCAAACCTTGTAATAGAACATGTAAAATGTGCATTCAAGATGCAAGTTATTACTTCAATATCTCTCTTGGAACGGGTTTTAGCAGTTGTTGCTTAGTTTGAAGGCATCTAGTTTTTCCATGTAGAAAGGACTTTTAATAAGGATGTTGATGGTTTATCAAAACATGTAATGTTGGGTCAAGTTGGTTCATTGTTGCTTAAGAAGAAATAGTGTGAGAGTACCCCCACCCCCTAAGCTTTAATTCCATTTGTTTACTTCCATCTCCTTTAACTGGTGTTGATTTATTGTGATGGTGACAAATTTACAACATGATGTTGATACTGATGATTCTACTCTTGGGAGGCTAGATTCATGGATTTTGTTTATTTTTGCATATAAGTTGTATCATAGTTGCTTTGGGTGCATAGGCATAAACCTGTCATTTTTTATGCTTTCTTACTTTAATGTAATAGGATAAATGCTATGATTTTTTAGAGTCATATACTTGTAAAGTTTCTTTTGTGGTTTATTTTGTTTTTGTTGGATGCTAACTACATCTTCAAAATCTAACTTTTGACTTCATCTTGATAATAAATGTTATAAGGTTTTCCTTTGCAAAAATCAAATATATTTAGTTGCCTTGTGTACAATAATGAACATTTTCTAATAAAAATATTGGATGTAAAAATTCAAAAATAATAAAATGACCGATGTAAGTAAGAACATCAATATCGAAAAAGAAAAGTGCAAGAATGTTATGTGAGAATTATTGGTTGGATTAATATTTTTGTGCAAGTGTTAAGGTGTCATTGATGAGGCCAAATATTATAGAGAGTGCAACACATGCATGGAAACCATAGACAAAAATTGTTTGCAAATCTAAAACATCAAATTTTCATTTCAACTTCTCTTTAGTTTTAGGAATTGAAAGGTTGGACCTCCCAAGATAAAAGATATATATCACAATTTGCTTTCAGCCATAACAATAATTTGTTGTCAATTTCTCGATGCATAGGGTTGGTTGTGTTTTTGGGTCAGTCGTTTGTACTCCTTGATAGCAAATTGTAGCAAATTAGTGATGGTTAAAAGATGGATTAAGAAGTATTTCATGAAGAATACAACAAGTAGAGAGAAAAAATTATGTATAAAACGAGTATTTAAACAAGCATTATAACATATAAATGTGAAATAAAAACCGATACACAAAAAATACAATAATACAAAGACCGACATGATGGTTATGCACAATTTAAAGGTGGTGACCCTCATTAGGCAACTATAAAAATCTTGCATATTTATAGCTTAACATCCAATTAAGGACATATAGGGAGGATTTCACTAGGAATGAGTCACATCCACCATATGTCATTGTGTGTCCATTTATTGGATCAAGACACTTGTACCAAGATTTGTACCAAGATTTCAAGTTTGAAAACAAACACCACATTCATATAAAAAAAAGGTGCCTTAACAAACTAGTCATAATAATAATAAAGCCTACATAAGCAATAAAATGGATAAAATAATAATGTTACGACTTACTCATCGGATATGGGTCCTATATTAATGCCTTACACTACGTAGATTATCCAAAAAATGATATTAATGACTCTAACTCTGATGGGATATTCTAATATTTTACTTTGACATGTAGTCAAAATTGCTCCCATCTTGTTAGCGTCTTTGCCAAGGTCTCAAACTGACATTGTAATTAGTATCAACATGTATCTTTGCTATGTTCTTGACCTATATAATTTATATTCAAATTTATCTACTATGCTCCCTTTTTTTCTTCATCATGTTAGTTGCTCAGTTCCCCTTTCTATGGACTAGCTTCATCGAGGAAAAAGAAAAGAGGCTAGCATTTCATTTCTTTGTTGAATTGCCTTGGTTGCTCTTGAAAATCATATTTATCTACAACTGTAGTTGATTGCAAAACATTCACAAATATAAAAACCATAAGGACGAGACAAAAAAAAACTTCAGCAATCGAGTTATTGTTCTAGGTGTGAAGTTTGAAAGACTCCCAAAAGAAATTTTGGGCTTTGAGTTTTAACTTCACTGAGAGGTGGTCAATATTGAGATAAGTCAAAAGTTTAACATTTGAAACTCCGTAATGGTTTTTAATTCATAATGAAAACCTGAAGTTCATAAAATTACTTAAGGATTTCAAAAAGAGCCTATCTTTAGGGAAACACTTTCTAAGGGCCTCAATGGTTTTGGCTATGTTTAAAAGTTTGAAGTGTACAAACACTCTAAAACAATCATTTTCCCATAGAATAAAAGATCAAGAAAATAGTTCTAAGTCCCCTTAGACTTCGTGATCTGAAATTTTAGGATCTTTTTAACCATAAATTTGCATGTGAAATTTATATGTTAAATACTCGTAAACTGGCTTAAAAGATGAATTTATGATGCTTAAAATCAATCACATAAGCAAATAAAAAAATATACAAACCATAAAATGAAGACAACAGCTGATAACGGAGTTCACCCCTCTAGGGCTACGTCTCTAGACCACTTCCAATGGGAAGGTCGATCTTATTAAGTCTTCAAAGATTACAATATCGAGTTTCTGGAACCACTTTTGTTTTCTGTCAATAACCAGCAAAAAAGGACAGCACCACTGCGATCCTCTCGCAATTTCGAGAAAAATGAGTAGAAAGTCAACCGTATATATCTGAGGCCTCCTCTTGCACGCAAATCAAGAAATTCTACCTACATATAAAACAAAATAGTGCAAATTGTATGAATTCTGCCTTGGCATCCATTCCAATTAATGGATGTATGCCTCAAGATTTGTGTTTGTACCTTGCATCATTTTTTGTACAATCCTGTGCTCTTATTGTGGTCTCGAACTTTGCCTCATGGTTGGAAAATCGTGGTTTAAATAGATTTTGGCGCCTCAACTTCTTAAGGTGATTGTGTCGTTGTTTACTCAACGATGGGGTCGTGGCCCAATGGTAAAACATTGCAATATTTGGGGAGAGGTCCCGAGGTAAAGCCTGTGGGCCTCTCCCCTTCCCATGCTCTTTTGAACGGTGCGCTATGGTATAGTTCCACGTTAAAAGTTTGGTAATATTGTATGGTGATATGGCATGTTTGTTGGCATTTCGGTGATATGGTATTTTGTTGGTATATTGTGACTTGACTCCATTACATTGGTTCCACCGCTCCTTACACAGCCTCGATGTTGGCTTAAAGCCTTCGACCTCCCTTTTTTTTCCCTATTATTCTTTGTACAAGTTTATATTTAAGTTTTTACCTAAACCTAATAAGGAACATATGCGGGAAGGATGGTTAGGTGAGCTTAGTGGAGTCTTTCGTGAACTTTAGAGGTCATGGGATCAAATCTCATGCACTCCATTTTTTCAATAACCTTTATAATATCCATTTTTGTCATTTTAACCATTCTTGTCGAAACTTCTAACCATGACAACTTCTGCATTCTAAGGTCGTTTCAGACGAAACAAGTGTTGACGAAAAGCTGTCAACGAGCTATTTACCCTGGTAAGCTTTATTGTTTAAATACTTCTACTTTAATTGACTATGGAAGATCCTCCTGGATCATTTAGAGGTGCTCTAGAAGTTCAAATGTTGGATTCATGTTACAGCACAAATGAGTATTCTTTTGAGGATGAAGCCGTGAAATCCCCTAGTAATTTTGAGCTTGTTCAAAATATAGAAGTTTAGAAAGAGTCTGAAAAATCAAAGAAATATGATATAGCCCTGAATACTTCAAGGTGAGCCAAAATCTTTCAATGCCTTTAACAACTAAAACTTAAAACAATCTCAAAACATTACAACCAAAGGCTCCCAAAGTGAAAGATACAAAATGCTCTGATAGATTTTGGGGTCTTTTCAATGTTGAAACTTTAGAAAAAGCCCTGAACAATTTTGAGAAGTTTCATAATTAATGCTAAAAGGAACCCAAAAGCAACTTTGAAAGTGATGAAACAAACATTCCAAAAGAGACAAAAATGAAAAAGGGAAATGGTTCAAAGGGACTTTTCAAGTCTTTTCTTAACAATTTACTTTCAAAACCCCAAAAGACTTTCGAAAAAGCGTGAAGGTTGTTTTCCCAAAGACTAAGGCATGAATTTAAAATATTATCAATTTAGGACGAACTCATCCAATGGTTTTCTCAAATTGGAAAAATATAATCATGCAACCTCAAACATTTAGAACTTCAATCCAAACTTAAAAATGATCAATCCACTCAAAGCATACACTATGAAACATCATAAGCATTGGAAGGGAGGGGTCCCTAAAGTTGTTTAGGGCTCAACACATTCAATAGGGCATTTGACAAAATGTAATTGCTTTAGCATGAACCAATTACACGTCAGCTCAAAAACTATTCACATTCTAAAAGAGGAAATTTCGAAGTGCAAAAGTGTTATTTTATGAACCTAATTTTTAATTATCTATAGATTTGTGCAATGGATATACATGGTTTTTGAATGCATCGTGGATCTTACCAATTAATAAAGTATAAATATGTACATAACAAACATTTTAGAAACCACATTTATTTGCAAATCATCATTTTATATGAAATCAAAACAATCACTCTTCTATGATTTTCACAAACCCTTAAAATTTATATAAGATAATGATAAGTTTGATTTCATATAAAATGATGATTGACAAATAATGAGATTTCTAAGTTGTTTGACAAATAAATACTGCTCATATAGATATGTTTGACCTAAACACATAGCCCAAAGGGTTGGTTCAATCAATTGTCATTAATATTGTTTGGCATCTGGCCAATTATGTGCTGATAGGTGCCTAGTGCAAATCCCTCTAACATGGCACGCCAGCTTATGCCAACATGTTTACTAGGGATGTCATCTTTAAACATGGAGAAGCATACATTTGATTTCCCCAATAGATTACTTCTTCAAAAAACATCGACCTAAACACCACTATTTTATGTCTCACTTCCAACATTTTGTTCCCTTTGAAGTCTAATTTCTTATATAGGGATCTATGCTTTAGTTATTGTTTTTCTATGCATTTCATATGACAATACTAACTAGGACTGTACTATTAGTTGATCAGTTAAGCTAACACTTCATAGCCATACATTTTTTATGCATTCGCATGGCACCTGTCTCATATATGGATTTACAATATATGTAACCACTTATTAACATGGTGCTAAATCAAGCTTACCCGACTCATCTTTCCCAGCATGCCATTGCATTCATAATACTTAACATAGAAATCTAATGTCAATGATTTTATATCTAGGATGCAAATATCAACATATGCTTTAAACCCTAAACACAAAGGAGGGAAAAGCAAACATCTTACAAGAATGTATAAAGAGAATCACAATTTTCATAACATGCCACAATCAACCTAAAATATAGGAAAGTGAGTGCTCTATCAATGAAATGGAGACCAATAGGTTCCAACTACAAACTTGAAGTAGACACAAGGTTTCACTCAATGTGCACCAAACAATCCAAAATGAACCAATGTTCAACAACTATTGTTCTTACAAAAGAACAACATTAATGGAACAAGTTGAATGTAGTGAAAAATATATAATATCGAGTGGTTGCAGCAAGAAGATAAGACGAAGAACGTAAACCTTCAATGCCAAGGTCTTCAAAAGCTGAGTGTGACGACTAGAGTGGCTATATCTACTTTTGGCAATTTCGATAAAATGCACAAGTGTAGAACAAAACTGTAAATGTGTCGGTATGTCCAGCCATGTATTTGTTTCATGATTTTTTTCAAACTGTATGTACTTTAGAACAATTCTCCAACACCAAATTGGAATGTCAAGCAAAAGTTATAAATGCATATTGTTGTATTACAGTGTAAGTCATTTTCAGATCTCACAATAGGCTTAAAGTAACTCTGTATACTCCAGATAGTGATAGCAATGTGGTCGGTGCAAACTTTTTCAAAAGTATCAAATGTCAAAACGATCAAATCCATCAAGGTGCAAACTTTTTGATAATGTAATGAGATAACATAAGGTTTGCACCAAAAAGACTCGATAGATCCAAAGTTGAGACAAATACAACCAAATAATCAAATGTATGAATTGATTCCTCCAAGGACTCGATAAATCCAAAGTTGAAACAAATATAAGTAAACTCAATAATATATACTTATTTATATCATTCTTTCCCTTCTGTAATTTTAAAAATTAAGCCAACATTAAAATATTTCGAACTTTACTTTTTTTTTGGTTCTAACATATGGGTTACATTAAAATATTTCTTACTCCACTTTTTTTTTGGTTAAACATATGTAATACATATTGACAAACCAACATCACAATCACCCCTATACTGGACTCAAATGCGACGCCTTCACAAATAATAATAAAATGGTTCATGGTCGTCTTTCAAGGAAAAGTAAAAAGGACGTTATAAAAAAAATATTATATATGGTAGCATATGCATGTATTAAATGTAGTAGCTACGCATAAATATAATCTCTTTTACAGAACCAGGATCCCTCAATTAGTAAACTCATAATCAACTTTAAGTTAGTTCAGTAGCTAAGAACCAGGCCTGAACAATATGTTAAAACACCAAATACTTAACCACATCCTCCACTTAGGTGACAACCCAATCTAAGATGAGTCCATAAAATAAGTGTTTAGTTTCTTGTAGACTATCAAACCTTTTTTCCAGTCTAATGGCAGCAGCATAGTCTCAATTAATCGTACTGATCTGTTTTATTGTCCCAGTTATCAAATGCAATCAATTATTGGGTTTTGACAAAGAAAACAGTGTAGACTCCTTTCTCAATCCTAAACTATACTGCCTCGAAACACAACCTGCTGAATTACAACATTTTACCCCAGGAAAAGGCATAGGCCCACAACAACAATTCACATATGCTATCAAATATCTCCAAAATCACATAAAGCCAAAGACAATCAAATGAACAGCTCAATATCAAAATCATAATAACCTAGATTGTTGTAGACAAGCAATAACCCAACAAGGCAAGTCCCATATAGAAGCAAGATCTCCGTAAAACCGACAAACCATACAAGCATCAATAACTGCCCACATTAAGCTCTCACAAAGATTCATGGCAAATCACAAAACACATCAAAAACAAGATCTGCAAACAACAACAAAAATGTATATTAATATATTAACCACTAACTGTAACTATTTCTAAAAGCTTGCTGCTGGCAATTCTTCAATTCAAAACAGAATTTTAAAAAGGTTAGTCAGGACATCAATTGCACATCTTGAATCATATCAAATTCTTTTTATTGGCAGACAGGAAATACATTATCCTCAAAGAAAACATCAATAAAACATTTAATTAAGTTTTTTTCCAGACAAAAGTCGCTGATCCACTATTCAGAGGCTCAAACTATCTGACCTCGATAGCCAGATTAAAAGCCTCGAATGTGGAAAGGTACAAAGATTATTAATGCATGCAATAGAGAGCAAGCCATATTGCCAAGAGTAGTTTTTACAGCTCCAAAGCTCTGCACAGATCAAGCTTTGACGTCGATTTGGGCCAGCACCACTTCACAGTTTTGTGAAAGAAACAAATCCTGTGAAGTTGCCCTTTTTAATTCAAACTGGATTGCATTGAGCAGTCATGAGGGGCCTGTAGATCTCATCATAAGCTAATTAAAACATAGCAGATTGATAGGAGAATCCTTCCATTAAGTGGCCATAATAATTGACTTTAAGTGCCCATATACTCCACCATTATCTACATATATCTGGCCAGAAAGACTCAATAAAAAACAGAGCCTCTGCCCTCAACAGTAGCACTGAAATACACTTTGCAACAAAGCTGCCAAAAAGACTTTTACCAGTAGAAAGCTTTCTGGCCATGCTTATTCTGCTACTGAAGTTAGTTGGATAATAAAGGTTGCAAAGGAAATTCATCTTTTCTTGAACGAAACCACAAGTCCAAAAAAATCCCAAGGAAATTTACTAAGGTTTAATGCACCCAACAATTAGCACAAAACAACTAATATGTAAACTATCATACTTCCACAAGATGCATTCATCTACAAGAATGTCCGTCCTCCGCCACGGCCCCTACCACTGTACCCATTTCCTCTTCCACCATAGTATGGTCCCCTGAAATTTCCCCTATAACCACTGCCTCGACTACCACGTCCTGATCGAGACCTTGGCAAACTGCCAAATGTCTACACAACCCAAAAAAATGCATTAGAACCTTCATACTACGCAAATCCAAATCTAGTTGCAAAAACAGAACCGTTTTTTCAAATTGAAGCGTTAAACTTCTCAAATTTGCTAAATATTGTTAAAGTTAAGTTTTCAAATAAATGGAAGAAAACCAATGGACCTCTGTGTCAATTTTACGTTGCTCTCAAAACCTCCTATCATTTCGAGATCGATCCAGTGCATCACAGGAAAGGGAATCGAAAAAGTCATCCTTCACATAGACAGGCTGCAGAAAGAACATTGGGCCACCATATCAAATACAGCTTATGCAAAAAAAAGAGACAGAAATCCAAACCATCAAACTCCAGATGCAAATTATTTGAAACTTGTGGATTGAGGATCACTGTAGTTTCCTACCTTAGCACTAGATGACTGTCTTGAGTTCTCGTCATCCTCGCTAATTCTCTCTGTTTTCTCATCCTCCTCTCCATCCTCAACCTTTAACTCACTTTTTCCAAGATGGCCCCATACTTCATCCTTTTTGAACTTCTCATTCATGGCTGTAAAATCAAAATCTTCTGTAAATTTTGTGGATGCATGTGGACCCTGCAAAAATCAATAACACACCAAGTATATAACAAAACAGCAATCAAGAGTCGGAGAATAAGCTCAAGAAGAATAAGATGAGAAGCAAAAATAGTGACATAATTTTAAACAATAATAATTCTCATCAAATAAGTTCAACCAAAAAGCTTTCGCATCCTGGATTACCAAAACAAAATCCATAAAAAAAAAGATAGTGCAGTTCTAAATACTAAAACATGACAAATTAAAAATAGCCTATTATCAACCCAACTATAGGGGCTGAACATTAAATGTCGCTTTTGGAGCCCCCATGCTTGTCAGAATAAACACAATTTCCATTCACTGTGCAATAAGATTTTCATCTTAAGCCTCTTCCAGGGATAGAAGACAACGATATTTAGCAGTATATCTGATGATGATAATGATGACAACAATCGCATTACCATCCATTGAAACCAGTATTTATCTATTATACCTTAACAAAGAAAGTTACTTATTTTGTTTTATTATGTAGCCACTAAGATCAAATAGTGTGGAAATAACATGACCAAGTTCAGTTTGGTTATCATGGGTTAACACAATAAATATCAATGGTATTATAAATGTTTTGAAAATGAAATCCAATCTTCATGTAGGCTGTGCATTCTAAAAGAAAATTCTATTCATCTTCTACTTTGTTAGAATTGCATAATTTACAAATTATTTCTTACCAGGTTGTTTTAGGTTTTGTTCATGTCCCAGTTTCACTATGAAACTCATGGAAGTTTGCTCTTATTTTTGCAATATTTTGTTTATTCTTGATGCTAGCAACAGTTAAAAGATAATCATTTTCTTGTTCTCAATCTCAAGGCAACAGTTAAATGGCCTCTTTGTCATAAAACGACATTTTCTTGTTCTCAATCTCCTTGTGCACCATAGTTTTTCTTTAAAATTGGTTAAGATAATTTGATAAGGGTGTTGATATTCTGAAGGATATCCTCCTACTACACCCAAATAATGGTGGCAGAAGTAGCATCTCTAGTCCACCGTCTCTTTAGCGTCTAGGGACTTCGACTATTGTTTGGATTTGTGAGAGCACTTTTGACATGCTTCCACAAGAAGCACAATTATGGAATGGGATGAGAAACCTTGGAGAAATCGCGTGCAACACCTTGTGGAATTTGGAACCCAAAAAGGCTAAGCAAGGCATATGCAAATAGGAAGGTTTTGGATCAGCATAATCTTCTACTCCAAAGAATAGAACAACTCTACTATTTTGAAATTTGAATGTTTATAGACCAGCAATAACTATAACAAAACTTATAGCACATTGCCCATTTTTTCTTGATAATGAAATTGGAACAAATATTTGTCCTCACTAAGCCCATAAATTAATGTTGTCAAATGCTCCTTTGCTTCCTAATTTATCTATCTTGATACTTGCAAGCCATATACTGGAACCCTAATAAGTAATAAGCATTATGGTAATAAGCATTATGGTAGCCACTCCAGCCAACAACACACCCCTTTTTACTTGAATTCTTGTTACCACCTTGGATACCCACATGCATTGCCAAAACCTGCCTTGATTTTCAAGTTTCCTCTGCCACTTGGGTTCACACCTGCTGAGATCACAAAATCCCATCATTGCCCAATGCACTAAAAATGGTTACTAGTTAGATTGTGCACAACAGAGAATGGTTGTTAACTGTATTATGCACTACAAAAAATGGCTGCAGCAAGATCACACACACCTCTTGCAATGACACAATTTTGAGTTTTGCCTATAAGAATAAGAGATCGGCATCTCCTTTCAAGGAATCACTGGTGAACCTTCCAATACCATTTCACACTTTCGAAAACTTTGATCATGGAATAATGCTACCAAAACCCTAGGGGCTATGGGAGTGAGAAACTATGCCACTTCTCTATCAAATTCTTCTTGTCATGGTTATCGAGCCTTGGCTCCTCTTCAAGTTGTCATTATGAGGATCTTAATAAGATTTCATCATCATCATTGTGAAAATCTTAATGAGCCTTGGTTATCTAGCCTTGGCTCCAGCTTGAGATGGGAAACTTGCTCCTTTCATCCTTTGTTAGTGAGAAATCTGTTCCTAGGAAATTCTATCATACCACACCATAGCAGAATGGCTCAATCAATGGAACTTCAACAAGCAGGGTTGAGCAAACATTCTTGGGGCAACATCAACTGTTACATCAAGCCTTCTCTATATAGGTGAGTTCCTATTTTGTTGAGTTTTAGAGAAGATACTGTTGTTTGGTCACTTGCTCATTCCTCGTTAAAGCTCCTCATTTGCTTGTTACTTGGAGTGGTTGTGAAGGATTTGTTTCATCCATTTATTCTTGTTTTCTTATTAGTTTCACACATTAACTAATGGGGGGAATCAAAAAACTTATTCCTTTATTATAAGTAGAAATATCAAGGTTCCATTGCTCATTACTTTTGGCCCCAAGTTGGCACATGTAGGGAAGGGTCCTTATTGTTGATTGAGTCTAGCTTATGTTAGCTTGATCGCAAATGATTTCATGTTGATCTTGTGTGTTTGCACTTGATTGTCCTTGCGTCCTCCTCTACAACAACCAATCTAAACCTCTTCGTTAGGACCTTCTAATACCATATTTTTCACCCCAAAGCGTAATTATGTATGTAATGATGAAACGGCCAGGAGCTAGATATAAATGGTCTAGGATGACCAAATGTATTGTAATTATGTATGATGATTTTTTATATAAAAAACCACGACGGTTGCAAATGAAGAAGGATGAAGAAGAGAATGGGGGGGTGTGCTATGATTCCACAAGTGGGGGAAGTGAAATAAGGGCTTAGGGGGAGATTAACCTAGTGACATATTATTGACCTTAGCCTAACTTGAAAACCTTAGATGGTTATTTTATCCCAAGGTCCCTAAACCCATGTTTATGAGAGTGGTTTAACTGACCCTTACCAGTTATCTGAAACTGGGATTAGAAGAGGAAACATGAGCTCCTCAAGAGTGCCACATGGCAAGTTCAGAACATGCATACAAAAGGTTGGGGTTCAAAGGATTATTCTAGCCATCATTTTTGGGAAAGGATCCTTCATGCTCGTAGATGACAAAGGAGGGAAAAGAGGGGAAACCTAAACTTTCATATCGGTTGATGCTAATTACCCTAGGAAATATATCGTAATGGCTATTGTGACCCAATGAGAAGAAACCTCGCATACAGTTGAGATTCCCTAGCCAGCCAATGCTAAAGCACTGGAAGGGAATTGGGATAGCTTGAGGGACTACATGCAAAGAGGATCCCATTCCTTGTGTTGTGCAAGCTGGGTGAGAAAGTGTTGGTAATTATAAAAGTTGTAGAGGGGTTTGGCACCAAGGATTTATCTCAGGTGCGAGATGTGTAAAAGGCTTGGGGAGCTTCACCCTTGTGGACTGACAACCACAACTTGATGTCGGCCTCTATCATAGAAAGAATAAGTGTGACAAAGTTCCTGCGACTGGGTGGAGCATCTTTCGTTTGCATCTCAGGTGCAGAATGTGTAGAAGGCTTGGGGAGCTTCACCCTTGTGGACTGACAACCACAACTCGATGTCGGCCTCTATCATAGAAAGCAAGTGTGACAAAGCTCCAACAACTTAGTGGAGCATCTTACGTTTGCATCCAGTTCGAGAATTATCTCTTCAAAAGATGACTACTTTCAATGTGTACGAAATGCCATGATTTATATTTTTGTTTTGTATTTATTTAAATTACACCTTATGTAAATATGTGTGCATGAATTAACTACACTGAGGATAGTTCATAAATTAAGGGGGAGGTAATACCTTGTTTTTTACCCCAAAATGTAGTTATGTATGTAATGATGAAATGGCTATGAGCCATATATAAATGGTTTAGGATGACCAAATGTGTTGTAATTATGTATGATGATTTTTAATATAAAAACTATTATGGCTCCCACTCATCTATGGATCGAGATGAACCACCACATCCCATTGTCTAAAAGGATTTAATGGCTTTGGCATCAATAGCTAATCGAGTCCAAAAAGCACCATGTTTTCAAATGTACCATGTACACTTAACTTCAAGGAGGTCCCATTGCTTGTTCAAAGACTTTCAAGAGGTCCCTTGCGACTTTCTTTCACTACAACAACCAAAGATGACTAGCCTTAAACATATGTGACAAATGATACACAAACGCAATACTATGCACGACCTATCCAAACCTAATATCATCAAGTTCATCACTTCTTTTAGCATACCTCGACTACTAGACGCAGTGAGCACCAATCAAACTCTTCACTTCTGGATCCTTTTGGCGGTAAATCAATGAGTCAACATACTTTCTCCCACCCAATCGACAAACAAACTGCCTCCAGGGGATCTCAAAGCCAAACCCACACCATACCAATACTACCCACTAGCTCCGCTCAAGCAACCAAACTTCTACTAGGAGGGTCCCCTTGAGCTTGAATGTTATGTGAGATGGTCCATTTCACACTAGAGCTTCTCCAAGATTGCGCAATCGATCCCCCACGGCCCCAGGAATTCTCTAGATGGCATCATCAAGCATTGCATTGATCCCTTTATAATGTTAAACAAAGACAAGGATAGTTTTTCTCCCTCCACCTCTTTTAATTCTATTTTCTTTCCAATTGTGATGTCGATGTTGGGCTAGGGATTTACAACTTCTAGTGTTTTTCTCCTATGTTGTACCTAGATCCTGCTATTGTCTCAGTTATAAGTAGTTGTGTCTTTCTTTTTCATCGCCTTTACTTGAATCTATGAGAGCTCTAAACACTCACATAGTCTATTGACGTGACTGCACCCCCTGTTCTTGTTGACCTTTTTCTTGGTCATTTGTTGGACAATAAAAAAGATATTGTCTTGTCTCGAAGGAGAGGCAAGAACTGAAAAGGAATGATTGTTTGACAATAGGAGGCCCCAACAAAACATTCTCTCAAACCCAAGAACCAACAAGAAATAAAATCAACATCACATCCTCTCCCTTATCCCTAAGATTAGCACAAATGACATCAATAAGAACATTATGACCCTATTACCATGTTAGAAATTTAAGTAAAAGTGGCATTCTATCTTTCATTTTCTATCCTTTTACTTTAAGAATTTAATATTGCCAATATTTTACAAAAACGGCTGGGTTCATACAAAACATTGGTATCTCTAAAAAATGTGGTACCCCGTCTCCTCTACGATCACCGTACCCCAATTTCATGGCAGGTGTTTCAAGTTTGTGGGTGGGGTACTTGGTTTGGCAGGGTATGTCTGGGATGTCCTTGACCCCCTACTTGGGACGTGGGGACGCGAACCCTATCCCCAGGTTCAGGTACCCACACTACATATCTCTAGGACAATCTAATCACTAACAACCTCCATAAATAAACACCAACCAGCTCCCCATGGCACGTGTGGATCATCTAGAAAAAACACACCCTCTAAATGCAATGTGGTCAAAATGCAGCAAATGTTTTAAAATAGCAGATTTGAAATTATTTCAAATCCCTCAATACTTGTCGGTTTTTTTATTATAATCACTTTTTGGAAATCCATGAGCCACTTTGCATCTAATGGTGCTGATCTGGCTGCAATCAGAGCATTTTTCAAAATTTATATGCTGATAAGATAGCATGCATCAGCAAAATTACCCTCCCACATGTGCCATCCAAAAATAACAGGACAACCAAGTAAAACCTCAAAATAGCATTGATCCGCTTCGGCGGTGAATGAAGTCGGTCTGAATTGGTTTTAACCCAATCTCTAGAGCCGAACGCCAGTTCCTTCAGGAATAACTTATTGCATACC
>LPNX010745959.1:529842-562966 GCA_001517045.1 Pseudotsuga menziesii
ACAACAACATGCACAGCAGAAATAAAAAAGAACGATTCACAAAAATGACACTGAAATACCCTGGAAACCCCTGAAAGGAAAAACCAGAAAAGAGTGTGTTTTATTATCTAATGGCAGCTTCAGAAAATGCATAGGAAAAATATTATAGTGGTTTAGAGTTCACCCAGACTTGGGTACACCAGAGAATCGACCCAGCTCCTCTGTAAACTAGGCCTGGCTGCTCCAATGTTGTACAGCCTAGCTCACGTTGCCTGTACGGCCTCAAGAAAACATGACATACACCTTTCTCGTTACGGCTGAAAAGAAATATGGCCTGTACAGCCTGGGTGTTTTCTCCTTTGTGGGTTGTACGCCCCCCATGAACTTCTGGAACTCGGTCTGCCTTTCTTGCTATGGATTCATCCTTTCAGTATCCTCACAAAAACTCTGTTTTGACTGCCGTGGCAGCTGTAATATTCTTCCACACTTTCACTGTGATTACACTCTTCCTTGGTGTCTTGCTAATGCGCCCGCCTAGTCACCTTTGCCCTAATATACCTCCAATACTCTAATCAACGGCTGGGATTGCATCTCCAGGCCTCAGATCAATGGCCACTATATATTCCTAAGTTGACATTTAAAGTTGTCAACTTAACATTACAGAAAAATATATTCTATGAAAAATTTAATTTTTCCTATAGTATAGACTTATGAAATAATTAAAATTTTCATGACTAACGCATTTTAATGTGTACCAGCGTGCAAGACACCACCTTTACCTAGGCTGAAACACCTTTCAAGCTACATTTCTAACACTTCCTCTTACCAAGGAAGGTGTTTGCTGCAAGGTTAAAAAGTGTTGCGTCTATTTGTTTTATCAGCCATTAAATTTGTTTTCTAACTGAGAATAGACATAGGAAAAGAAATCTGCCTGCTGGGTATTGGTAAAATTACATTGACAAATTATAACTAAATCATGGGTTCCAGGACGAAACCTTTGTTGTCGGAGCTCATCTCTGAAAAACAAGGTTGTTTTCAGGTTGGTCATCAGATTTCGGATTGTTTGGTAACAGTTCAGGAGGTAAGTCATTCTCTAAAATCTCGAAAGGATTGCATGTTACTGAAATTCGACTTGGCCAAGGCATCTGACAAGATATGACAGGATTTTCTTAGAGAGGTGCTATTCAAACTTGGTTACTCAGACCTCTTGATTCGATGGTTGTTGTATTGTGTGTCTACAACATCCTTTGTTGTTCTTATGAGGAAATTTCTTTTGTCTGGAGCTCAAACTGTAAAGAAATGGCACCTCCTTCAAGGTAGCAGAACCCAAATGGCCTGGGGGCTTAGGTCTGAGGCAAAATGAATTCAAGAACTTGACCCTGACTGCAAAATTGATTTGGAAACTTCTTAAAGATCCTGATGATTTATGGAGCAAAATTTAACACATAACGGAATTGATCTTGTATCCCTTCTTCATAATCCCTCCCTCCCTATTACTTGAAGGTTCTCTTATATGTTAAGTTTATATGTTGTTATAGCATAATTTCTAACTTCATGAGCATTTAATACATTTTCACAATAACAACGTAAAGAACATCTCTGAAAGAAACACAATCACAAGGTACACAACAATTTATCTTGGGAAACCAGGGGGAAGAAAATCCAGCAAAAACTTCCTCAATATAGATGACTAAAGTACAATACCCAAAGAACAAAGTCTCATAAGAGAGAGAGAGAGACCAAACCCTAACACAAGAGCCAAAGACACCAAAAACACTGCTCCTCCTCCTTCGCTATCCTTCCTCTTTCTCTCTATTGCACAATACTTGAGCTAGTCTGTGTCTAAATGAGGGAGGTACTTCCTCAATATCGATGACCAAAGTACAATACCCAAAGAACAAGGTCTCATAAGAGAAAGAGAGAGAGACCAAACCCTAACACAAGAGCCAACGACACCAAAAACACTTCTCCTCCTTCGCTATCCTTCCTCTTTCTCTCTATTGTGCAATACTTGAGCTAGTGTGCGTCTAAATGAGGGAGTGTACCTCCCTATTTATACTCAACTTTGACTTGACCTTTTAACCTCACTAAGCAAACCTATCAAACTGACACGGCCGACCTACCTAGGAAAAACTCAAAATAATATTTATATTAGACTCTTCTGGGTACTTTTGACCCGACTTACAATGGAGGATTTACCTTATGACTTTTACATGACCTTTTACATTAATGACATCTATCAAAGGAAGAATAATAATAATAATGTAGTATAAGTAGAATATTCTTCGAAATTACATTATTTCAACACTCCCCCTTAACAAGAAGGGTATTCTACTGACAACAACAACAATTAGTGTGGCTCTACACAACATCATTGGAAGGACGGAAGAGGAGGAGGCATCATCAACAACATCATTTGGAACATTGTCTGGTACATCTATAGATCATCGAAAGTTTTTCAACAACATCAATATCAGCAACTGGAACATCTTGTTGGAGAATAATCATCTGCAACACGTAGTTGGAGCATCATCATCTACAGCACAAAGTTGGAACGTCATCATCTGCAGCACGGAGCTAGAACATCATCATCTTCAGTACAGAGCTGAAGTCTCATCATCATCACATCAACATAAAAACCGAGACATCAACAACAACCACAGCATGAGAATGGCTCATCAACATGAAGCTAGAATAATATCAACATCCACATGTGACAGGTATAACAACATCATCGCCAACAGCTCAAGGACGGAGCAACATCATCTATAACAACAGAATGAGGCAGGTGTATCAACAACCAACATGATCCTTCCTTTCGGAATTACGGGATTATGGACAATCCTTCCTTTCGGAATTACAGGATTAAGTCCAACACATCTATGATGCTTAAACTATCCTTTCTTTCGGAATTTCAGGGTCAAGTCCTTACGGAGCCACCAATACTGATCACAGCTAACACATACGTGCACAAGTACTCGGACGATCCTTCCTTTTGGAATTACAGGATCAAATCCACCAACCAACATCTTAGATGATCCTTCCTTTCGAAAATACAAGAACAAGTCTAAAGATCAACATTAAAGATGATCCTTCTTTTCAAAATTACAGGATCAAGTCTAAGGATGATCAATCCCAACTGAGCTACCTGTGTGATCAAGATATCATAGTATCATCAGCACTACTCCCCCTTTCGAGGGAAGTCCTTACAGGCAACACCAAGCTTGTCTCAAAAGTGCTCAAGCTTCACACGTTACAAAGGCTTAGTCAACACATCTGCAACCCGCTCATCTGTACTCATATATTGGAGCTTTATAGCTTCCCTCTGCACCATATCACGAATGTAGAAATACTGGATTTCTATGTGCTTCACCTTATAATGGAACACGGGATTCTCTGTCATCTTCATGCAGCTTTGGTTATCAAATAGAATCACGGTGGCATCCATCTCCAGATCGAATAGACTTGATAACAACTTTTGAAGCCATATGGCTTCACAACTGGCAAAACAAGCTGCATTATATTCCGCTTCTAAAGTGTTGAGAGCAACACCAGAATGCTTCATGCTTACCCATGAGATCATGGTTGACCCCAGACTGAAACATCCACCTAAGGCACTCTTTTTATCTGAGACACTTCCTGCCCAATCTGTATAACTGTACAGTCTAAAGTCGTGATATCTAATATAACTGAGACCATAGTCTACCGTACCTTTAAGGTACCTCATCACATGCTTTGCAAATACCAAGTGAACATGTTTAGGCTCAACCAGATACTGACTCAAGGAGTTCACATCAAAGCATATATCTGGTCAGGTATTCATTAGATACATCAATGAACCAATAATTTGTTTTTATAGTGTCACATCCACCAACTTTGTCGAAGCATCAACCAGCAACTTCAAATTTGTACCCATGGGAATGTCCATGGTTTAACATTCCAACATATCAAACATTTTTAGGATTTCTTCTACATACTACCTTGGTTAAGGAAGATTCCTCCTGGGTTGTGCCATACTTCAAGACCTAGAAAATAGTTCACCATGCCAAGGTCTTTCATCTCAAATTTTGCAGAGAGCTTCTTCTTACACTATGATATTCGCTAATCATTCCCTATCGGGAATAAATCATCCACGTGCAGCGATAATATGACAAGTTCATCATTAATAAACTTGAGATAAAGGTTAGGATCAGCTTTACTTTTGGTATAGCCTAAGCTTGTCAAAAAACTATTGATTCCTCCATACCAAGCTCTTGAAGCTTGCTTCAACCCATACAAAGCCTTCTTCAACTTACTGACGTGTCTTTCTGACTTCAACTTCAACACCTTGTGGTTGTTCTATGTATACGTTTTTTTCAATAACACCAATTAGAAAGGTTGTTTTCACATCCATCTAGTGTAGCTTCCATTTCATCTTGGTTGCAAGTGCCATGATGGTTCTAATAAAGTGTACCTTGTTACGAGAGCAAACGTCACTTCATAATCGATTCCTTCCTTTTGAGAGAATCCACGGGTCACAAATATGGCTTTGTATTTTTCAAGACTTCCATCAGCTGCATGTTTTATCTTGTATAGCCATTTGGAAGATACCACACTTTTACCTTCTAATTTGGGATCCACATTCTACACATCATTCTTCACTATGGATTGGTATTCTTCTGTCATGGCTTCTACCCATTCTTTCTTTTAAACATTTGCTTCAAAACAAGTAGGCCCTTTGTCTACAAGATCACACATCAACGCCACATAACTAGAAAATGGCTTTGGTTTCTTGCTCTGTCTCGAGGAGCCTTCTGGAGCACCGTACCTCTTTGTATCTTTAATAATTCCACAAGCCCAAGTTGGCTTTCTCTTGTGAGAGATAGTCATGTGGGGAGGCTCTTGGGGCTTTAACATATCATGTTCTTCCGGAATCCTATCATCAGGCGAAGGTGCAACTTCTTCCATCAGTTATACAGCTTCTTCATATGTTTCTTCAAGTTGGCACTTTCTAGATTTCTTGAGAGATGTATCTTCTTCAAAGGTTACATCGCTGTTAATTTTCATATGGTGGTAACTTGGTATATAAATTCTAAAGGCGTTGGAGACCTCACAGTATCCAACAAATATTCCTTTCTTTCTGGAAGGATCCAACTTGGTTGTTTTCTCTTTTGGAAAATGAACAAACACTGGACAACCAAATATATTGAGATGACTTACTTCTAGTTTCTTGCCTGTGAACATCTTTTCGAGGGTTTTGAACCAAAGAGAACCATGAGATATTATGTTTTGGACATATACTGTCGTTCTTGCTACTTCAACACATAAGTGCATAGGAAGATCTTGATCATGGATCATAGTCTTCATTGCTTCCATAATAGTTCGGTTCTTTCTTTCAGCAACACGATTCTGTTGTGGATTATAGGGGATGGTATGTTCCCTTTTAATCCCGGCTTCCTTGCAAAAGTTTCCAAATTCCTTTGAAGTACACTCTCCTCCATTATCTGACCTAAGTGTCTTGATCTTTCTTTCTAAAAGACTTTCTACCAAGGCTTTGAATTCCTTGAACTTTCTAAACACTTCATCTTTTTAATTTCAAAAAGTAAACCCCAGTCTTACGAGAGTAATCATCAATGAATGTTACATTATATGCATACCCACCAAACTTGGATAAACGAAGCCTGCAAGAGGACTTACCAGTTTGGGAAGTAGTTTGATGACCTTTTCCATGATTATAACTTCCCATCCAACCTTCTCATCTTGAATTTAAATGCAGGTTTGCATTTCTTGAATAATGTTTCCTTGCTTTGGCTGGTAACCAAAGACAAGGAAAAAACCTTTAAAATTGATAAAATCCTTAGGTGGCTACATTAGATATTTGGTTTTACCTAAGATACTTATTTTATCTTGCTTAGAGTAGGTAAGTAAGCTCCTTAAAGTGAGCATTTACTTTATGCATTTATTTTATCTACTTAGGAATAAAATTCTCTTTCATTAATTAGTTTTTTGTTCCTTTCAATAAAGCAACTTTTGGATCACTGGGTCTTTTCATAAAACTTGTACTACTAAGGTTTTCTTGTCAAGCTGAAATGTTCTCACAGATTATATAAACCAAAGATGTCGGCATTCTCGTATCCTCTCCTTGCTTGAAGACCAGATCGTGCACACGTCCCACAGTTGAAGCCAGATGTTGTCCACTAAGTTACAGTTATGGGAGTTTTCAAGTAAGCCACCAAGGATCGAAACAAATCAATTGTTATTACTCAATGCTCGGAAGTACCATGGTTCTATGTCACAAGGTTCGCCGAACCTGAACCTCCAGGTTCGAAATTCGGCGAACCTCAAAAAAATTTCAAAGTTCGTTCAAGTTCGGCGAACCTCAAGCCGAACCTCATCATGAACCCCATGCCAAACCTCATGGCGAACCCGAACCCGAACCTCATGAACCTGATGACAAACCTGATGGCAAACCCGAACCCGAACCTCACGAACCGAACAAACCTCGTGCCGAACCTAACGCCGAACCTAGCGAACCTCATGATCAAAAGTTGACTATTCCGCGGGTTTTGGTAAAGGTGTTTTCATTCTGGTTGTGGACAGACCCGAGCAGTGAGCACGTCCGCGAGCACGCGGAGCCGCGCTGCACACCACGACCGAGCTGAGGCCACACCATGCCCGTCGCCACCCACGATCTGCAAAGTGAAGTTCAGTCCGCTGCCAGGGCCAGCCACGATCTACCTGAGAGTCCGGCGCCACCAGTCTCTGCCACAACGCCGCCACAGCCACGGCCGTCGGCCCGTCTCCATCTGCAGGTGAGTATTTCCAGCATATATGATATACATATTACAGTACAATGACTATTTAACTTTTCTGTGTGTAAAATAACAACCAGCAGAATAATGGTGTTGTAATGATGCAAGGCCAGTGCAAAAATGTCCCCTATGAAGGAAAACTTGTAAACCAGCCCCTGGATGGATGCCAGATTAGTTTGAAAGCATGCTTCAGTGCCTAAAACAATCCAGAGGCTGTTGTGTATTCATCCATTTAAGATGGATTTAATATTTATCGATTTAAGATGGATTTAATCTATCTATTTGCTTTTTTTTGCTCTAGATTAATAGCTTTGTGTACAGTAAGTGTGTATGTATGTTTTTACCTTTTTATGTTGATATCTCTTCTAAACTTTGAGAGGCTAGTCTGTAACAAAGTTTTCCATTGCAGATTTTGCTTTGCACAGCTGTTTAGTTATATAGCTGGACTGTATGAGTGGTTAAAAACTGATACTTATATTGCTGGAAGGGAAGCAATTACCATATATAAGTTAAACAGTATATTTTTTTAAGGAGTCCTAACCACCATCTGAAAGCTTTTAGCTTATTTTACACACAGAAAAGTATTTCTGCCCCTGGAAATTTTCATGGAATCAAAACGATGACCATCGTAACCACCATAAATTATAAATTATAATGTCTATCTGCCACAGGCCCACAGTTTCAAAAAGATAGAAAACAAATCATAGAGCAATGATTCAGATAATAGCAGGCTGCAGCAGCAACAGGGCAATGTTTTTTTTAATTTTTTGTATTTGTTTTAATCCTTTTGTTTTATTTTTTAGTTTTTTCCCCACAGTGCTGTTTGTTTTTTATTTTCAGTGCTGTTTATAAAAGTAAAAATTGCAGACAGACTACAGTAATGCAATTTGCAAATTATTGTCTGCAAATTGTAATTTGTAATGCAATTTGCAGACAGTAGTTTGTTTTTTTATTTTTTTATTTTTCCACAGAATGGAATGATAATTTTAAAAAATGAACTTAATTTTTAATTTATAATTGTAATAATGCAGGGATCTTTGTCATGGCACCTCAAAGATCAATCGCAGAAGGATGGAAATATGTGGACAAACTAGATGGGTCTGCTGGGAGGCATCTAAAATGCAAATTATGCAACGCTGAGTTTGTTGGGTCTTTGACAAGAGTGATGGATCACTTACTGTCAATTAATGGTGGAAGAAGAGGTGGTGTTGAGGGATGTCAGGGGTGTCTGAAGAACTCAAGGGAACACTCCAAAAAGACTATGACGTGATTAAAAAAACCCAGCAGACAAATGAGAATAACAGACGGCGCATCCAGGCAGAGTTGGGAATGAATTACAGCCCCTTGTCACCATTTTCTTCAAGCACAGTTGGAGATGGAAGTTCATCTCAAGTTCAGCCAACAAGATTGAAAGAGAGCAGGACATTAAACTCTCTTTGGAAACCTGTACAGAAGCAAGAAGTTGACGATGCTTTGGCTGATCTTTTCTATGAATCAGGTATCCCATTTAATGTAGCTAGAAGTCCTTATTTTATGAATGCATGTACTAAGATTGCAGAATTTGGGAAAGGATACGTACCTCCTAGTTCTGAGGCGACAAGGACCACACTTCTCAAGAGGTCAAAAGAAAGGGTAACAAACAGGTTGTTAAAATTCAAGGAGTCTTGGAAAGAAACAGGCTGCACAATTTTATCAGATGGTTGGTCAGATTTGAATAATAGGCCATTGATTAATGTGTTGGTTTACAGCCCTAAAGGGGTATTATTTTTGAAGGTGATTGATGCTTCGGGGCACAAGAAGACATCTGAATATATTTTCAATATTTTACATGAAGCCATTCTTGAAGTTGGGGAAAAAAATGTGGTTCAAGTCGTCACAGACAGTGCCTCAAATTGTGTGGGAGCAGGGAAAATGATAATGGATAAATGCAAAACAATTTATTGGACCCCTTGCGCTGCTCATTGCCTAGACTTGCTATTGCATGATTTAGCAAAGTTTCCATGGATTAATGATGCAGTTCGAAAGGGGAAACAAATTTCTCACTTCATTTGTAACCATCACCTCACACTGAGTTTGTATAGGAGGCAAGCGTCCAAAGAGCTACTACGGCCTTGTGATACTCGATTTGCAACATATTATATTACTCTCAAAAGAGTGGTTGAGGAAAAGACAAGTGTAAGGGGTGTTATTTGCAGCAATGAGTGGGAAAGCTCTCACCTTTCAAAAGAACCCAAAGGAAAGGAGTTGGAACAAATCATCTTAGGCAATGCTTTTTGAGAAAGTGCTTCGAAGGTTTTAAAAGTATGTGAACCAATTGTTGACATGCTTCGGATGGTTGATAGCGACACTCCTTCTATGGGTTTTGTTTATGAGGGCATGGATCGTTGTAAGGAATCAATTGCAAAATCCTTCAACAATGTGGAAAATGACTACATGGAAATATGGGAGATGATAGATAAAAGGTGGAAGATGTTGCATAGTCCTTTGCACGCAGCAGCTTGTTATTTGGACCCTAGGTTGTTTGGGATTCAAAGACATAATGATGCTAAAGTAATGAGTGGCCTTTATGATGCTATTGAGCGGTTGATTCCAGATCGAGAAGAAGCTAGCAAGCTTAGAGAGCAACTTCGAGCATACAGGAAGGAAGAGGGGATATTTGGAAAGACTTCTTCCATAGAAGATAGGATCAAAATTCCTCCAGGAAGATGGTGGGAGTTTTATGGCGCAGAGACACCTGAATTGCAACATTTTGCAATTCGTGTTTTGAGTCAAGGATCAAGTGCCTCTCCCTGTGAAAGAAACTGGAGTAGCTTTAATCACATCCAAACCAAGAAAAGAAACAGGTCATTATCTTCAAGGTTGGAAGACTTGGTTTATGTGCGCAGCAATTTACATTTGGCCTTTTAAGCAGTTGGGCCAAAGATTCTTCTAGCTCCTCTCGCCCATGGTTTGAGCCTATTCCTAGTGTAGAAGAAGATTTTGGCATTGATGGTGACAGTGATGATGCAGATGAACCTCATGATGATGGAGTTCCATATATTGATGACTATGAGGATCACAATTCTAGTGCCTTTAGCACCCCGTGTGCTCTTGATGATTTAGAGCTTTATGATATTACTAGTAGGCCACAAGAATAGAAGTTTTATCATATTTTAAGTTTTGTGAAACAAGTTCAAGGCTGATAACTATTTGACAGTATTGATTTCCTTAAATTTTGAAACTTGAAGACTATTTATGCTTCATTTTGCAATCTGTAGTTTTATAATGCAATTTATGTTTGGAGTTTGATCATGTGCAACTTTGCAAGTGTATATGGGATAAAATGTTTTGCAATTTGCTATTTATGAGATGAAATGTTTGGATCTTGATTATATTTTAAATTTTCTGAATTTACAAATTACAACTTACAAGTATTTGAAAATTGGCATAATAGTTATTATGATTAAGCTAATCCTTGATCTTTAAAGGTTCATTATTGTTTATTTTGAAATGATTTATGCTATAATTCATGATATAGTGTCTAGACTACAACCTACAGCAATACTAATTTCTAAATAGTGTGTGTGTATATATATATATATATATATATATATATATTTTTTTTGAAAAATGTATATAGACGAACCTATGCCGAACCCCATCCAAACCCCATCCGAAAATTCGAACCCGAATCGAACTTGAAGCTCGCCGAACCCGAACACGAACCCGAACCATGTGACATAGCCATGGTTTCATCAGGGTCAATTGTGGTCTGTTTTTCGCATGTTCACAACCCCTCGAGGAAATTGTAATAAATGACATAGCATAATAGTTTCTTATGTAAAAGGCTTGGCCTTCTTGGGACTTCGTCATCAAAGCTATCATCCTTGAGTGTGTTTTTTCCCTCGTTAGTTATATGACGCTTTTTAAGCGACATATAATTTTCAAGCTTTTCACTCTAAATCCTCTAAAGTCGAGATGGTGAAGTTGGTGATTGTGCCTTAAGAGGGTCATTAAAGCCTAGGGTCTATGTATTATACCATGCTAAGTCCCCCATAGGATTTTTTAATTTCAGTTTTTAATAAAATCATCAATAAGGTGTATTTTAATTGTAAAATTTCAAAAAGGTCATAAAAGTGGGCCTAGGGATCCAAATTTGTCATGGGGGTGCTTGTTTTCAAACTCGGAGCACCCACTTTTCCTAAGTTTTAAATGATTATTTATCACTTAAGTGAAATTCTCTCCAAAAAAAGGCAAAAAGTGAATAAAAATTAGAAAAGGGGAAAATATGGAGAGAAAACACATCCCTAAATCAGTAGGAACTTGTCCCAAACGTGTTCTAGGTTAACTAAGGATGATGTTGGGGGTAACTGGAGACCAAATTAAGGTCAAATCAGCTAATTTCCAATCAAATCCATGAGGGGGAAAATTTCTCCTTAGAGGGGCACATTTATCAATGAAAAAGCTCACCTCTTATTGTATACGTGTCACAGAAAGAGGGGGGTCACCCTAACTTGTGAGAGGTGGCGCCGACCACCTCTAGTTCACTCTAGTTAGCCCCCAATCATCTCAAAAAGCTCCAACACTTGGCAAATTCGCCCCCCTTGGGGTTTGCTCTCATTTTTCCTATTTAAGCAAGGTCTTACTCCTCATTTGGGAGGATGCATTGAACCTCTGCTCATTGTATTATTGGTATTGCATATTTGCTTAATTAAATTGAAGGATTTGGAGGTTAATCTATGGCATTGCATTGTGAGCATGTAACTTGATTAATTTTGAGGTGAAATCGATTGAATCTCATGCTTTCTTTTTGTCAAATAATGTTACTTAGATCCAATTTATTTTGAATAAGTATTTGCAGTTGTTAATTTACATATTTGCATTTCATTATCAAAATATTGTAAGAGCAACACATTGTAGTCGGTTATACCTATGTTCTCTTGCTTTTTGTTGATGACATTGGTTGGATTAACCTTGTTTGTATGATTAACCTTGTTTGTATGAACCTTGTTATAATTATGTTCTCTTGCTTTTTGTTGATGAGATTTTACAAGATCTTCTTAGGTAGAAGGCATTTTGGTGCTCGGTTGCATCCACTTTTCCTACAACATCAATTTGTTGTGTTTAACATCTTTGCTTTGCAGATCCCTATCTCCTTCATTCCATTCAAGCATGGGCTTGAGCATTTCTCTCTCCTTTAAAAATTCAATATTTTTCTTGGTTACTGTTTCTCTATGCTTAATACAAATTAGATACATCAAACACAAAAGCCTTAGTTAAACTCTTTCTTAGGGACCACCCCCCTTGGCTTCGTTACGAGTTTTGCCTAAACAGAAGAGTCAAGATCAAGTGACAATACTTGACTCGAGACTTGCCCCCAAGGACACACCTAGCAGCTTGAATATTTTTGTTGTGCTTAACCCCCAAGTGTGTGAAAAGCGGCAGCAGAATACACAGTCAAACAGGGGTATAGTACAGCTTTCAATGATGCAGTCCCTCTTCATAAATTCAGGAAGTGGCACAATGTCTGGCATCCCAGCTGTTGGGGGAAGATTTCGACATTCAATATCCTGGTAGTCAATAGTAAGATCCTCTTTGGGGAATCTATCAGATATCAGGGTAATCAAGAACCCACCAACTGCTTAGGGATCAGGGACAGTTTGGAAAACAACATCCATATTCTTTTCTTAAGTTACT
This sequence comes from Pseudotsuga menziesii, assembly GCA_001517045.1. Taxonomy (NCBI): domain Eukaryota; kingdom Viridiplantae; phylum Streptophyta; class Pinopsida; order Pinales; family Pinaceae; genus Pseudotsuga; species Pseudotsuga menziesii. The sequence goes on from LPNX010745959.1 coordinate 542,289, forward strand.
TTGCCAAAAGGTCTGGGAGTTTTCAAAGGACATCGTTGAGTTTAAAATTCCTCCAGCTCTCTCTGGAGCCACTCTCCTTCAGGATTGGGAAAGCAACCCTTGGAAATCATCCTAGTTGTAATGTATTTGGTTGATAGCTCCAGCTTTTATCATGTAAAGTTCATGGAGAGCTAGGAACCCTCAAATTTTTTAAGGTATAATTCTTTCATCTGAACAAGTTTGGGAAAAGAGCAAAAGAAAGCTATGATCGAATGGGCTAGAACCTCCAAATCTAAAGAGAATATTTTCAAAGATGAGGCTGATAAATTGTCTTTCAGTTGTATGATTGGCTTTCTGCTCCAACCAGAACTCGTCTTGTATTGTCATGGTTTCCCCCAGATACTGGCTGGCTGAAACTAAACTTTGATATCATTCAGAAGATCGCTCAAGTGCAGCACAGTAGCTGGGTCAGGCAACCCAATGGCAGAGATGAAACCAGATCCAAACACTTAATGATCTCTTGCTGTTCAATTCATACACCAATTCTTGTTTGTGTTCTATAGTATCTGTGTGGTGTTCTATATTTGCTTTTTCTAATTGGTTAAGCTTTTCAGTGCTCTCATCATTGACTTTGGTTCTTCCTTTATACCCTGGTGAGAACACTGATAGGCATGTTGTGCTATTTAGTATTTTCTGCCTACTTTGTAAGTTCATGTGCGACCAAGAAGTTTTTGTAATTGCTTAGACTTCATCTCCTTTATTGGTAGTAGTTTGTTTCTCTTCTTCATATCAAAAATGCTGCACATTGCCCGGACTATCAATGCCTTCTTCACAGACATCAGAAAGGGCTGTCATTATCAGCCCTCATCGTACATGTTCTTCCAGTAGACAGGTTTTTGTACAGGTTGAGTAGGCCTAACAGTTGAAAACATGTGTTTCCTCCTAGCAGTTCACAGATTCAAATCCGGAGGGGGGTAGGGTATGTATGGCTCCATAGACTTTAGCAGTCAAATGGTTCGCTGATGGGTCGCTTGTCCCATAAACGAGAGGATCTCATACAGCAATTTGGTGTCTGGCTTGGCCGTGACCATAAAATTAGCTGATTATTATTATTAATATATATTCTGAAAAATATTTCCCAAACAAATTTGCAAGCAGTCATGCCCAAATGTATATAAACATTTTTAAGTGTACGTCAATTTCTCATCTTTCAAAATCTTATGATCGTGCTTTCCAAGGAAGTCATTACACTATATTATTAATTATAGTCATTAGCTAACATTGTCATCATCTATAATTAAAGGCTCATATTGAGTCATCTTAGATCACCCATGGAACATGGCTCAGGTTTTGAGAGAGATGCTACCTAAAAATGAGAAGATGTATGCACATATATACTTGGGATGTTTCCCTCTCGCGTGTCATAAACAATATGAGCTAACCCCTTACACAGTTCTGGGGATGCCCATGGATATTTTTAGAGTTGTCTTTCAATAATTTTAAGAATTTGCAGGATAAGTATTATGAATTATGCATACCATTGTGAAAAAATAAGAAAATCTATATTTAAATCCTTTTTTTTTAAATCATTAAAACCACACATAAAATGTTACTAAGCTATATAAAGAATGAATGTCCTATCAATCTTCCTCATAATGAAGCAAGAACCTAAATCATTACCATGCGTCCCCTGCCTCTTCCACGGCCTCTGTGATTGTTACCAGAATACCCATAGGTGGCATTAACCTGAAAACAAAATAAATGCCACATTTAGGAAAATGGTACAGAACCCACAGATCATTATGAGTGAATATTAGAAGCTTAATGATTGGCACAATTGGAAGGATGAAACTTGAGAATCAACTGAACGCATCCTGATATCTCATCATCCTTATCAAGTTCTTTCATTTTAACCAAATATTTTGACTGAATGCTTTACAGTAAGACATAATAACTAGCAAAAAAACATTAATTTCCACATGATCATTTGGAAATATGCAAATATTACAACTAAAAAACAAAAAGCAGAATAAACATGTACATCACAAGAAAAATAATTGTTTGCTACACATTCTGTTTACCTTAGTAACATAACAAATGTGTAAATAGAGAAGCTACATCAACAAAAGTTATGCTGAGATTTCCGTTCCATAACAACTGAAACGTATGTAATTATATTTAGTATTTACTACTAACTTTTATAGACGACAAGTCAGAAAGCAGTCTTTTTGCAAGACTGATGAACAACCTAGATGTAAGTTGCACCTAATTTGATGTGTACCTGGTCAACCTACTCAGCTTAAAGAACAATACTTGAAAGCATCCATCCACAAAGGAATGAATTAAGCAACATAATAAGCACTGAAACATAATGTTCAACAAGCACAATCCCTATTTTGGCTTGGCTTCAATTAAATCATAAATTGCAATAAGTATTCATGTCTTCGATAATAAAACCTATGATTATTTGTTTATCTCATGGTTGGCAATGGGCATAGCCCAGAAGGAAATATTCCAACCATGTCTCCGCTGTTCTCAGAAATTGCCAACTTCAGACAAACCTTCTCATAGTCATCTTTGTCAACAATCTTAGGTTTCCCCATTTCTCCTAACCAGCAATGACTTTATTGATCTTTTGTACAGTTTTCCTTAATAGCCCCAAATCTAAGTTGATTGCAGAGATTGACCAATGAACAATGGAGACATGGAACATGATAATTACTCCAATCTTCAACATGATAACTACTCCAATACAAACTTTGATCACACAAATCTTGGTGCACATATTCCCAAAATAAACACCACTGCAGGATATCTAGTGTGAAGGCCGAGATATAGGAACACAGAACCATTTTTAGTGCCAAATCCATTTTATGATCAAAGGCAAATACTTGTATTTACTTATGGAAAGAAGGTCACTTTCCACACTCAAGATGTGAGAACCAAAAGCATTCAACCCTACATGTAAGGACAATTCCTAGTATAGTTAGGTTTCAATGATTAATTCTGCCTTCCACCTAAGGTTCCACCAAATATCCTTATACGTAGTGCCAAGACCCTAGCCAAAATCTCAATGGAGGCATTTAGTGACGTAGAAGCTCTCCAACTTAGGATGAGCTCAAGATCTCCTTCCACAGGAATGAATTTGATAAGACCTTGATTGATGCCAGCTCCCAAACCTTGTTTCTCAATGGTCACATTGTAAACTAGCAAAAGTACAGATATTAAATTTTAAAGATAGATTATAACAGAAGAACCCATACAATCTAGGATCCTTGTCCTCAATGATCAGCCATCTCAAAGTGTTTCTATTAACTCTTCTAAAGCCAATGCCTTGTTGCAACTTGCAACTTGTGATCCAAATTCATTTTAAATCTCTTCTTGGCCAATCACTCAACTCATAGTAGTTTTGAGAGTAGCAACCCTTTCCCAAACCTCCTTAGTGACCAAAGCTTTAAACAATGCTCTAGTTGGCTTGTCTCTTGCCCTCAACCAGTGCACACTCAAATCTAAGAACCTTTGAATGGTGAACATCATCAACTACAAGGAAACGGCAAGTTTGGTTACACAAACATGTTTTGGATGTCATAAGGGTTATTTTGGGGAATTCAAGAAACATACTCAAGCTCTACCTCAACAACTTTCTTCATTTTCAGTGGACCTCTATAATTTGGTTCTATGTATTCTCATTTCTCTACACCCTAAGACATGACAAACCAGATGGTCATTGGTCAAAATATAAGGTATCCCCACAACATGAATTGGCCTTTGACCATAAATGTCAAAATAGAATAAGGTTTGCAAAGAAAGCATGATGTATCCATCATCTTTGCCACTCGTTGCAGACCTTTGCTGAAATTATTCTAGTTAAACCACAACTCTACAAAATCATGATACTAAAAGTTATTAAGGTCATAATGCCCCAATTTGACCTAGTAACACTTCCTTATCCCTAGGCAATGTTTGCACTAGTAACATGCCTTATCTATATGATTCTCAACCATATTAAAGTCACCAAAAACAACCTAGGCACTCTTGTAATTTATCAACTATCCATCTCTAAAAGGATTATCTTTCATGTGTGCCATTGCAAGTGTAAATGTTGTCCAATCCCGATAGTCAACCATCTAAATTAAGCAAAAAGTCCAAACAAACCTCTCACTTGGATTTGTCGCCAACCCAACTACTATAAAAGCTAACTAAAGGGATATCAAAATAGTGACACCTCCCCTACCTTCACTATCACTACAGTGATAACAAACAACATTCAATTATATCACAATCATCGTTCATAAAAATAAACCCAAAATGTTAATTTCTTACAACCACCTAATATCCAGTGTTCAATGGGGACTCGCCCTCCAAGGTCGGGGGCGCGCCCCCCTCGCTCCCTGCGCCCCGAGGACTCGGGGCAAAACATTTCCTAGCGCCCCCAAAATTAAAAAACTCTCGGAAACAATTAAGGAGGCTCGTCCCCCTATTCTGCAGCACGCTCCGGTGAAGGGGGGCTCCCATACACCCCCTCCTGAAACTGGGGGGCTCCTAGACGCCCCCCACGATTTTCCAAATTTCAGTTTAAAAAAACAAAATTTTAATTTTAATTGTTGTTTAGTCTCTATTTCAAGCTTAGTCTTTAGTAATTTACTATTTCACTATTTTAGCATGCAATATCACTGATTCAATTACAATGACTAAAATTAGAAATATGAATATCAAGATTCAAATGACAAATTTGAAAATTATCATGATGAATTGTAAAACGTGTTTGTATTATTAATTTGTTATATTTTGATTTACATTGCACAATGATAAACTTAGTATTTACTATTTATTATTTACTTTATCATGATGAATTGTAAAACGTGTTTGTATTATTAATTTGTTATATTCTGATTTACATTGCACAATGATAAACTTAGTATTTACTATTTATTATTTACTTTTAGTAATTACATGGGATGACTCATTGAATTGTTATTGATGGGATTTAATAATTTATAATATTAATTTTTATTAAGACCTGGACGTCCCCCCGCCCCTCGCCCAGGTTAGAGCATGTTATAAAGTTAACGCATTTTACATAATAATATATTTTAAATATTTTAAATTATAAAGTTAACATAATAATAAAATCAAAATTGAATCATTTATTCAATGTATATTACAAATAAATATATGTTTCCTTTATAAAAGGATTATAATTTATTAATATAATTTATTGTAAGCCCCAAGGGGTAGCTCAGTTGGTTGGAGTTTGAATTCAAAGACCGTTTGATATTGAGGTCGAAGGTTCAATTCTCACAAATCCAACTCTCTTCGTCCTTCATGGTTAGGCTCCCAAAACCTAAGGTCGATAGGGAGAGGCCCCTTCGAGTGGGCGCCCTAGAATTATTACAATGGATGTACCGAGGCTGTGAACCACGTTAAAAAATTAATATAATTTATAGTTATAAATATATATAAAGTATAAAATTATTTAAAATATATATTATAATTATAAGTGGTTATAAATAGTTTAAGAATAGGGTTTAAGATCATTTATGAAATAATCTAATGACTTTTTGCATAAAATGTAGTTTTATAACTTATATGGATTAGAAATGTCATTAGTATATATTTTGTGCTTAAAATTTACTATATTTTGAATTATTTTCTATTTCCAAAGGCTTTGCTAATTCTTATCGGAGTCGCCAACTTTGCCTTGTCCCAAGCCAATCGAGTATTAGCCAAGTTCAAGTCTGGCAACATTGGGTGGAACACAACCTACAATGTATCCCAGTGGGATTTATTGGGGAAAAGCAACATAAACTTTATCAATTTCAAAGATTGGAATAATAATTGGGGTTTCCTCAAAGTCGAGATTACCATGTGAGACTTCTAGAATGAGGTTCCTTGACACCTTTGGATTGCAATCGTTGTTTCCTACACCAAGTTTTCCACTATTAACACCTATAACAATTAGACCAATAGATCCACTATGAGCTAGGGGAGAGGGCATTTAAATCTCCTTACTAACCTTGTGCCAAAGTCTATGGCCAAACAGGGAAAACACATGATAAACTCAATGAGAAAGGACAGGCAGTAAACATGACAAGGGTAGTGATGTTGCACCTTGCTTTTAATATATAAGCATTATAATATATAAAGAAACATACACACATACATGTGAGTGTGTCACTGTGTACAAAACAATCTCAAGAATGCTCTTCTCCCGAGATGTTTTCAAAAAGCACTACTCCTAATCTATACCAACATTACTAGGGAGTGGTAGGGGATGAATCCTAATCCTTGTGACCAGATCCACATGGAAACACTACTTCCAACAATTTTAACATTGTTACAAGACAAAGTGAATATTACATCCAGCCAAAGTTTCAAATCTAGACATTAACCATCATCAACGCATCCATTAAGTCCTTCATAACAATCCTTACTCACTTTCTCAACAATTTTCGGACTATTAAATTCCATTACTAAATGTTTCTAGGCTACCACCGATATCAACAACAAACAAATGTGAACAAAAAACATAATTTTATCTAGGTAATAGTTCGAATGTAGAGAGAATTACTTCATTGCAATTAGGTGCATAATCAATGACCAATTGAAACATTTTCTACATACATGTCTTGAATTACTTCAAGGTGTTGCAATGGCAATAAAGAATGGGAAAACACATCATTTCTTCCTCTTAGATTGGTCTAACTAATCAACATGTCAACAATGGACCACATTCAATCCTTGGCTACACCATAATAAAAGCTTAGAAGGGCATGGTTGTACTCGTGGTTTAAACTTAACCAAATCTTTTTGAGTTCACTCAAATTACCCTTTCTTTTTAAGAGGGGGCAAGATCAAGAATGCCTAAGAGGGGGCAAGATCAAGAATGCCCACTTTTATGCATACTTGGTGATTTAATGTTGAAGGCCTCATTTCCATTTGAGTCGTGCTCTTCAACCCCATCTCAACAAAGGCTACAAATCTATAGCCCTACTTAAGAGACAATGTTTCCAACATCATTACATGACATCTCATCTAATATGTCTCTATGGATTCCATTAACTGGCTCACAAAGTATTATGATTCAAATGTTTGTGGGCATTGTTTGTTACAGTCTAGTTAGGCCATAGCCAAGAGGGTGTAGACCCTCCTCCTTCAACGCTTCATCAAATGCATGGAAACAATCTCTATGACCACAATCCTTTCTAAGTTTGGCGTCTGGCTCCATCACCTTAACATTGTTTTTAGCATAGTTACTCCATTGTGTTATAGGATGCATTAACTTAGTGGCAAGTCAGCTTCAGTACCAATACCTAGTTGATTGTTTATCAAAGTACATTGCTTTGGCTAGCCAACCGGGATTGTGTCATAGTTGTTTGTCAACTTTTGAATCTTTTGGAGTCCTTGGTTATTTAAAAGGACTGCCTACCCTCCTCGTTCACATACTCACTTAATGCATCATTTTGCCCCCTACCTACTAGGTAGGAATTGAGCCAGATCAAGCAAGACGAAATCTACAAGTAGCATACTTCAATCTCTTGGACAAATCCACCAAGCAAGTTATGATCAAAGATTTCCCTTTATGCTAAGCACTTCATGGCACTAACAGATGAAATCATTCCAACCTCTACAGTCCATACACATGTCACTAGATGCATTCTCTCTTCATCCCCCTGGACTATGTCAGAGTGGGTCACATTGAATCCAGGTGGAGATAGAGCACCAACTCAACTAGTCGCATAAGATCTACTAGTTGTGCCATCAATGGAAGGTTGAGAATGAGGAGCATTTCATTTTTTACTGCCCCCATTATTATGAGATTCAAGGGTGGTTTCAGTATTTCTTTAGAGAGTAACAAGCCCTTTCTAATTTCTTTCGATATCATGGGGAGCAATACCTAGCTCTATACATGTAGGAGGTCTTTGGACTCTGATTCCAAATTCTCGCGTTATCCCAAGACTAGCCTTGACCTAGATAATCACTTCCTTCTTGTCAATGCTCCCATCTACTAGGGGTACCAAGAGACAAATTGAAATCGTTAGCAACGAGTGTAGATCAATAGGCTCAAGGGACTACTCCCACTTCTCAAACACCCCAACGATGGGATCATTCCAAATCGCATACTAGCAATCCAAGAAGGCCACCCAGGAGTTAACAATGGTGACGCCCAAGTAACAAGATATTAGGCAATCCAAATTAACTTCCAACTCCTTTTCAAGACAACATTCTACCCACAGATTACTCCATTCAACCTTTGGATGTTAAGAGAAAGTCCTAGTGGATCCTAATATGCTTGCATTATTTGTCTTCTAAAATCCAGTTATCTTTCCCACAAATATGTTTCTAATATCAATGCTTAGTTCATAGGTTTTAGCTTATATCATAGTTATTGGATTCGTCTCTAGGCCTAAACGCACCCGAATCGGGTTCTTAAGAATCGGATTATCGGATTCTTCATCAGATTTTTCCAACTAGTTTTGACTAATCTAAAGTTATTTACGTAGGATAAATGTAGAATAATTAGGGTTAAATAGTGTTAGGGTTCTGAATCCCCAATTCCTAATTTTGGGATGAGTATCGCACCCATATCGGATTCTTCAATCGATTTTGATCGCATCCACAATTCGTGTATCCTTGGCTTGTAGTAGTACCTCACCTTAGTTTACTTACTATATCTTGCTATATTCAGGAGTCACTCTCAACACTCTCACTATGTATCAACAATATTGTACTCAACAATCCTAGTGACCTACTCTGGTAGCCATGTGTTACATACTATCTTATCTTGTTTTATTAGGCATCTTATCCTATCGACAATCCGACACCCCAAATGCTTGCACACAACATATGGACAAGGAGAAGTGAGAAGAAAACATACAATTGCATGTAGGAAATCTGTAAACATATTTATTTCCAACACTATCAATGCTTTGTAGCTTTATCATTTTATCTTTACCCATTGATTCTCATCACTTTTTGTCATGTTTCCTCATTTTTGCAGCGTGATTACTACATCTAACATAGTCGCATTTTCTCAATGCCATTAGCGCCTCCAAACCAAAAAAGCATTGTGCATCTTGCATCAAATACCAATAGACATTAAGACAAATAGTGATTGGATTATGGTAGTAATCTATCATCTTTCATTATTACATATCCATATGCTGAAAAACTTCCTTTCAAAAGTTTCTTAATAGAATGAAATATTTCATTATTTTCAACCAAATTTAATCAAATATGCTTTTACATTCCATGATAGAGACCAACTTATAGGCTCTATCAAAGTTTCAATTTTTTACTAATTTATTAAAATAAATAAATTTAAAAAAGGTGAGAAATGAGGCAGATAATAAAAGGATTTTATAAACATCACATGTAAGATTTTCACACGTGCTCCATGAGGAGCACATCTAATACCTCCTAGGGTCAAGGGAACAAGACGAGAACATCCCATGGCATCCCCATACTGTCGAATGGCAAAAAGCGGCATGCAAGGGATGTGCCTAGAAAAGGGGGCAATGGGACATCCCTAAACCCAAGTGTTGCCATGTGATTTCTTTCCTATGGTTAAAAGGGGCGTTGAAATTGATGATCAAAGTGTTCATACCATTGCCATTACAATTCTTATTGGGATTGTATTTTTTGTTTAGTCCCATTGACCTATCGTTTTCGTCATTCATTAAACATTAATATAATCATCTTACCTTATCATGTCCTTAGGGAGGATTGTAACCCTCTAAATAAGTTGCCAATATAAACCTTGTTACAAAATCTTTTGCGTAACCGAGAACTCCATGTTATCAAATATATTGTAGTTGGGCTATTATGATGAAGCATATGGATTTTCTCTTTATTTTCCTAGCCAGACACATTTGATGGGGTACAACATGGATAATTTATGCAGCATGAGCCATTCAAAGCTTTTCTTTAGTAGCAGATGCAGAGCATTCCCTTGCCATGACTGAGATTTCCTAGTCTATAGAGATGACCTTGGTGATGACATAGTCCATTCGAGCAAAGCAACAGAGATGGTACATAGTTGACAAATTGGCATTTATGAGACATGCATATGGTGAGGTCCAGTATATGGCTTCTTGGTAGGTTGTTTGCTCTTTGATGTATATTAGTACCTTTGACTTATTATGTTATGATGATTATGGTGACCTATGCTTATATGATTTCTTTGATAATGCCTAACTTGTGTTGTGAATGGTTAGAGAATCTTATGTTGAAGGCCATTGTTTATGCCATGCTTTGCACAAAACTTAGTCAATCTTGCTATACTAGTTTCACCTTGTCATTTGTCCTTCGTACATCCAGTTTCATTCGTATTATCTTATCCCTTGACTTATGACTGAGAACTGCAAAGATTGAAGAGCCTTTCCCCACTTTGACCCCTATGCATGACAAAACCCATGTTGTTTTGTGTCTCGGCTCTGAGTTGTGCAACAAAACTTGTCAAAGCCTTGATCCTTTTGGGCCAGGAGAACCGCTGGTGTTGGTTCTTAAGCATAGATGAGTTGGGTTTTGAAGCCTCGACCCTCTTTGGTCGGTTCCCCCCGATGTTTGGTCCTGACTGTTGATATTCCCCCCTAGTTGCCTCAAGAGTTGTCAAATAAAACTTGAAGCAACATGTCTACCATCATTACATGCTTTATGTTATACAGGCTTATCTTATGGAATGCAAGCCCATGAATAAAGTTGCCGACTGTCTTTAGACACATCTAAAAAGGGCTATGAAATGAAATGTGAAAGGCCTAAAAAGCAATGGATTAATAAATGTTAAATCTAAAGATTGTTGGCCACCTTGTCTAAAATGTAATGATTAATTCCTCCCAGAGCCTATGGGTTTTGATGTGGGAAGGAGTAAGGGAAAAATAATTCTAAGTGCCGCCTAGAATCTCCTCACTACACTTTCTTGTGTACTCTACGCAAGGGTCATAGAAAAGAACCACAGAGGTTGATTATTAGCTTGGATGTGAGCAGCAGACATGTTAAAGCTGAATGTACTCTTTTCAGACCAACTCATCCATTTTTTAAGCACCACCATTCCTTGTTGTTCTCTATCATACATATGTCACTATGGTTGTGTGTATTTGTTTTCACTTAAAGAGTCAAATGGTCAAAGTCAACAAGAAGCCATCACCCTTTGCCTTAAGCCTTGTTTTCCACCTTCACCCAACATTGCCAAATTGGTTAAACAATGTAGGTATGGCATATGCAAAGGGCTTCATGAAAGATTCAAGAGTCATTCAAGGACACGGGTATATTTTGATTATTATTGTCACCATGATTCTTATTAGTATAATTTAAGTAGGATTTTAATATACATTTTAGAGCATCTCTTACATTGGATGCATGCAGGATCAACTTAGCTTATTATCTCACCTTCAGTTTGGGTATTTTAACTTGGTCCACCCAGTTGACCAAGCCAAACATTGTTCCCAATGGAGTGAGTACAAAAGCAACATTGGTTGTATTAACTCCAGACATGCCCAGCAGCAATACTGCAATCTCAGTTTTCAAAGTTTGGCATCAATTTTCATGGTCAGTGATTATTATCACTTTTATTATTGGTCAAAACATAATTTTATTACGAGATTGCATCAAAGAGTGGCGCTCATAGGTTGCTACAACGCTCCATGGGGTATGAGAACTCACTAGTACCATTCTACCATGCCTTCGAATTGATCTGTGCAGTCAGTTTGTCCCAGTTTTCAGTCAACAAAGAGTTATGATGATTTTTATTATTTTCAAGTATTGTACCAATAAAAATGGACAATGGAATTCACTGAGGAAATCAATTTGGCTAGTGAGGTTGAGGAAATGTCTTGGGATTGATTCTTAATGATGCATTATGGCTCTCTGAATCATTTAGCAACAATTTTACTCAATTTTGAGCTCCAAATTATTTTATTGGCTCTCCTAGGGAGGACATACCACATGGGGCTCCCCTCACCTTCGTCTTTGATGTATTTCATGGCCATATCTTATATTATGATGTTATATGGGGCCTAGGGTGATTTGTGTCCCTAAGGAACCCACTTTATGATCTACCACATTGATATATCCTAGCATCAATGTATTCTGCCTTAGTGAAGCGTCCTTGGGCAAAAGTGCGCCCCACTTGACTTGGTCATGTTGATCCATGTCTGTAGAACAAAATTAAAAGATCTCCACCGTTGATCATGTTTTAATCTCAATCGCCAAATGAATGTTGTTTGTAAGGTGGACACGCTCTCAATCTAATTAAGAGAGGTGCTCCCCTATTGTAAACTATGAGTTCAAGCATTGGAACTTCTGAATAAATAGATTTTTCTGGGATCAAATACTTGTGTCTTTGTGGATGAGAGAAGATGATTGAAACTGTTTCACCCTTGCACTAGGATATTTTGGCATAGCTTCTTGTATCTTTCTAGAACCATTTCGATTTGCAAGTGTAGAAGGCAATTTGGAGAGGGTAGCATTGGTGGGGGGACTCACCCTAACATCATCTTCAACTTAGGTTTAGCAGGGAGTGATTACTTCTTTATGACTTTTCATTCCTCTATCTTTTACTTTTATTTTGCAGACCTCGATCTTGCTTGTCGTACTTATTGGTTTTCCCTTCGTGTGGCAACTAGAGAGGACACATTGGGTCACTAAGCAAATCATTTTCACCAAGAGCTTTTTCGGATCTCTCATTGAACTATGAGGAAGCAATCCTCATCATCCAGGAAGGCATCTACAAATTCCAAGTGAAGATCTCATCCAATTTCTCTCTGTTTAATTTTCTATACATTGGTCATGAATAAATTTCATTGAAAACCAGCATTTAGTAACTAGGAACATTCATCAGGTCATATTACACTTAGATTTTCAAATTTTGGCAATTTGGGTTTTGATGGCCATCATCAAAAACCTCAATATCATGTTAGGCGTCACCCTTGGACTCCATTTTCCCATTAGTTTGAGGCACTAGTCTTCCATGCAAATCATCCTTCCTCCATTGATAGCGATTTGTGCATCATGTGTTCTAGTTTTCTTTGGATCTCAAACAGTCATATCTCTCATCCAAGCGATTAATCAAGTGTGTTAAAGGCCCTAATTCACATATCAAACCCTACCTAGGTCATCTCTTAAATTGCACATCTAAATCCCCCTAGGGTTTCAAGTTTGATCATTTGAATTAACACACAAATTCTAAATCTTGCAACTAAATCCATAAGTCACTAAGTAAACACCTTGGGTGGTATAATTAATATTCATAACTCTTCTCCGCTCAAGCATTCCTTTATTTGTAGCTTCATCCTTTGATCTAGGGTTTTGCAACTACTCACCTTACATATTCTTGGCTTACAGTTTGCACTAGCTTACAGTTGGCTTATTTATTTGTAGCTTCATCCTTTGATCTAGGGTTTTGCAACTACTCACCTTACATAACAGGTCATTTAGCTTTAGGTCTTTCCTTTAAGGATAGATTCGGGTCTCCCCTTTGTCACTTGGACTTTAGTGGCATAAAGTAAAGGGTCTCTCAACTGACGTGACAACCGATCCATTATCTAGGGGTTGAGACACTCGTAGATCACCTCTTTAGTTGTTCGTCCCCTCTACCGTCTTAGATAGGATACCTTTGTGGGGCGACTACAAGTTGTGTGATAACACTCTCGATTCAAACTGAGCACAATAAGGAACATGATCTGAAATGACTTGTTAGCATGTTAAACTTCTTGCCGACAAGTCTAACTCGACAACAAGAAATTCAACTCATGAGAACTTGCAAGTCAAAGTCTAATCCACAAATACCTTTAACATTTTTCAAGAGTCGACAAGTTTGACCTCCAAGCTCAATTAAAAATACTCTAAACAAAACTAATGATAGTGTTAGCATAGTCTATTGGTCATAAATCATTATGTTTATTAAGTTTTTAGATAACAAAACCACTTTAGGGATTATGTAATAAAAACATGTCATAAACAAGATTAAGACATGTAAAATGCATTTAGATTTTGAGAGATGGCTTAAAATGATGATGGTTGTTCGAGCGACTATCTCTCTCACGAGACATTAAAGTTTGAGTATTGCACACATTGAATAGTATACTCTCTCTCTCTCTCTCAAATGATGTAACTTAGCTACAAACAGCTGAGATCCAACTCTGTAGGCTCAACAATGGTTTGAATGTGGGAGACCACACATAGGTAGGTTACATGCCACAATTAATGTTTTGGTCTTCATCTTAATTTGATTCGATATATCACTATTATTATTTCTTTTGTTACATGCATAAATTTAAGATAGCTCAATCATTCTAATCCTTTTAAGTTTTGTCCCCTAGAATGGTTGGTCTCAACGACTTTTAAATATCAAAACCTTAAGAGAGTATTGTCCTTGTGTTCTCAACTAAACACAAGCTTGTTATTATTTTGTGGAAATTAAATTCTTTCACATAGCAATAGTTACACATATAGTTGGAAAGTAAACAACAAAATCAAAACACAATTAACAAATAATTTACTCCTTCAAATCAGCCTTTCATTATAATTCAAAGCTTACAAGGAAACCTCCACAAAGTGTCAAACGAGACAAGTCTACACACTTATAGAAAAAAACTACCTTCCAAACTACCTTTGAGTGAATAATGAATGTGTCTTAACACTCTACCTTGACTTGCACTTATACTTGAGTTGAAAACCCTAATCTACCAAAAATTTAATCTCTTAGTGAGATGTACGATTGAGATTAGTCTAAATCACAAATGTATTAAAAATACACTTCATTAAACTCAACAACTAAATATAAGACTTTCAATTTATTATTAAAGAGAATTACATATTGGAATTGACTAAAACGACTATCGACATGTAGACACTAAACTTGTTCGGATGTTCCTGTCTAAGCTACAATTTCCAACACTCTCGTAGCGAGCAATGAATTTTGCACCAATCCAAGTTTCTCTCTGAATGCTTTCAACTCCCCTTTTGCTAAGGGCTTGGTAAAAATATCAACAACCTAATGATTTGATGGTACATATTGGAGATTTTCGACTCCCTTCTGAATCCTATCTTAGATGAAGTGATATATGATCTCAGTGTGCTTAGACCTATCATGAAAAACTAGATTCTCTGAGAGTTTGATACAACTTTGACTATCACAATAAATCATTGTCGGATCCAACCCTTTATGAATAAACCTGTAACTTATAAAGCCAAATGCCCTCACAACTCGTTGTACTAGATACCATATACTCTGCCTTTACTAAACTAAGTGCCACATAAGTCTGCTTCCTCGTGAACCAAGATATCATCAATGATCCCAAGCTAAAGCAACACCCCAACATTCTCTTCTTGTGTAACGCATTGCCTACCCAATCTAAATATGTATAACCCTACAACTTCACTTTACCATCTCTTAAATATCTCAACACATAATCCAATGTGCTTGTTCAATATCTGAGTACATGTTTTGTTGCTAACCAATGCTCCTACCTCGGTTCCAACATCAAGGTGTTCACTGCAAAATATATATATGGCCTAGTGTTGCCCAAATACATCAAGAAGCCTATCAGTTGCACGTACAATGTGGGATCCACCAAATCTGAATATGAAGTTGTTACCTTCTTCATATTTGTGATCAAAGGTGTGGTCGTAAGTTTGTAGTCCTCCAATCAAATCTCTTCAGTATCATGACTATTAACTTACGTTGCATAAAGAAAATCTCTTTGGTCTTTGCCAAACCTCCAACCCCGAGAACTAATGCATCATGTCAATATCCTTCATCTCAAACTCATATGCCATATCACCCTTGCACCTTGCGATGAGCTTCTCTAATACTATAAGAAATAGGTCATCCACATACAACACCAAAATACGCAAATCCACCTCGACAAATATGAAAAACAATTTGGGATTTGCTCCACTTTTGGTGAAGCCCATATTCTGCAAGTATCCAATGATCCTTGAATACCATGCTCACAATGTCCTTGATTCCATACAAGGCCTTTTTCATCCTACATGCATGGGACTCCTTCCCAATGATCTCAAATCCCTAAGGTTGCTCTATCTACACTTCTTCCTCTTATCTTATTGAAGAAAGTTGTCTGCACATCTATCTAATCTATCCTCCATCCCATAATGGAGACTAAAGACATCATTGCTCTACTAGAAATTTACCAAGCGGTTGAAGCAAATGTGTCCTCATAGTTCACTCCCTCTTTCTCGAAGAACCCTCTCGCCACAAACATCACTTTGTACTTCTCTATGCCACCTTCTGTTGTATGCTTGATCTTATAGAGCCATCTCGAATTCACTACTTATTTCCCCTCCAATCTAGGCACAATGTCACATACATCATTCTTCATGATGGAGGTATATTACTCCACCATGGCATCCCACCAAACCTAATCGTTTGTTGCCTCCTGGAAAATCGTAAGGCTCAAAATCTATGGTGTTGCTCATCAACACTATGTAGTTGGATACTTCTTCAGAGATCTGCATTCCATGAATGAACTCCTATGAGCCTCAACATCCTCCTCGGCATCCCTTAATGACTGCGTAAACCATTGAGGTCTCTTGACAGAACTAGTAGGAGTTTGTGGCTCCTCTACACCTGAATGTCGTTGCCCTAAACTAGACGGTGTTGATGATCCTAGCTCATCCTTCAGAGATCCATGTTCCTCATCCTATCACTGGAATAGCCTCATGAGACTTCCTTGATGCAAAGTCTTCCTCAAACTTAACAATCCTTAGCCCTTATCGATAGATAATGCTTCCAGCACCATTTTCAATACATCTCATCTAAGATGTTTCTCGTGGACTCTCTTGTTCGACTCACTGTTCTCGATGGCTCAAAGGTTTGGGGACCTTTTCTACTTGAGTCGAAATAGATCTCAATTAACAAAATCTAGAACCTTCTCCTCCGACGCATCATTAAATACAAGCAAACAATACCTCAACACATCATCCTAGCAAAATTTGGGCCTGACCCTTCCAACTTGAGACAATGTTTAGATTGGTCTCTTATCTACATTTTGCATGGAGCTTTCTCAACTTGGTGAGTGGGTGAGACGGATACCCATATTTGGCCTATTGTTTTGCAAAGACTTTCCCTTTCTAGTTTTCCAAGTCGGTTTAGAGGCTCGTTTGCAGGGATTTCAAATATTTCAAAGCCCGTGAACATTCAAATGGACTATCTCCCTTTGTTCAAATATTCCTTGGATGCACCTAGTCACCTTTTACCTACCAGACAAAAGTTGAAGAGGATTATCACGGATGACATTTACAGGCAATTCATCCAACTCACTTGCATCAACCTTCACGTTGGGATGTGCCCAGAATTAGCCTTCTACATTGAGCACTTCTTGGAGCTGAGGGATAAGCACATTGTTCAACCCCATTATACACTTCGCCATTGGATGCACGCTCTTTGCATACCCTGAGGCCAGTTCAAAGTGGGTTCTCATAGCCTTCGGGTAGCGACAAATCACCATATTGATCGACCAAACAAGATTTTTTGGTTATGCCAACTACAGGAGGTGGAGACTAAAGAGCACTTCATCTTTCGTTGACCCTGTCTACTATGAGAGCAAGGGGAGGTTCTGATGCTTGTTTAAGGGACCCCAAACCTCTACTAGTATCTTCTGCTACTCCAACCAGAAATGCTTAGCCTTATATATGCAGGAGGCCCTCGAGCTTTCAGCTTGTATTCTTCAGCCTCATCCTATGCCAAATACTACCTAGCGAATCACTTCTTTCTTTATGGTGCTACCTTCAGGAAGGGGCACCAAATAGCATATTGATATTAGTACAAATACAGACTCCAAATCAGTGTGGGCTGGTGGGTCCTTCTCCCATTCCATGAGATTTCAGCAACATGACCAAATCATATCCTTCCCAAGGGGACTGATGAGATCCCCCAAACCTCAACAGTGCACCACCTCATCCAGACAACAGCGCAGTGGACATCCCAAGGCTCCCACCAACTCTTCTTTTAGGCATCATACAATGTTGAGTTTTCTTCGTTCGACCTCAAATGTTAGTATAGATGGGTCAGCTCCATGACAACCCTACCTCGCTGCCTTTGGTTCTTATTACTCTTGGATTTTCCCCCACCATACATATTCGTCCCACTAGAGGTTTCTGGACTTGGAGTCGTGGATATCCATGCCTCAGTCCTACTCTCACTCTCTACTCAATGTTATATTATCTTGAGTTTTGCTTTCTACATCTTGCCTTTTTATAGGAGACCATTCAGTAATCCCGCTTTGTAATGACATCTTTGTATTTAGCAATCCCTTTGGCCTACTTTGTTGGCCATTAGTCGAACATTAATAAAATTAGCTTATCTTATCGTATCTTGTCTCCACTGGAATATAAATCGTGTGGGCCTTTGAGTTCTCGTTGTAACCGACAGACAAGCCCTCTGTGCTGAAGGGCTCCAACTTGGTCCTCTTCTTGACTAGTATATGGATGTAAATTGGACAACCAAAGATGCAAAAACGACTAATCATTGGCTTCACACCAATGAATGCCTCGTTCGATAACTTGTCCTCCAAAATCCTGTGAGGACACCTTTTATGGATGTAGATTGATGCATAGCATGCATATGCCCATAGAAACATTGGCAAATATTGCTCATGTTTCATTGGCCCTAGCAGCCCCTATGATGGAGTCATTCTTCCACTCTACAACACCATTATGTTGTGAGTTGTACTAAGCAATAAACTCCCTCTTGTTTCCCGCATTCTTTGCAAAAATCCTAGTAATCATAGGAGTTATACTCACCCCATTGTCTGGTCTCAAAACTTGATTATCCACTATAGCTTTGAACTCTTAAACTTGCTAAAGACCTCATTATTGGTCTTTAGGAAGTAGAACTGAGTTTTGTGAGAGAAGTCATCAATGAAGGAAACATGGTACATGCTTCCAAGGATTGATGGTAATAATATTCGTCCACATATACCTGAATGCAACAAATCTAGAATGCCATTAAGCATGTGCTCACTACTTGGGAAAGTAGCCTTGTCAAGCTTGCCAAGTACACACCCTCTACATACACCCTCCAGCTCAAGGATGAATTCTGGAAGGCATGCGACAATCTCCTTCAATATAGGTGATGCACTGTAAGTAGGCGCCCCATCCTCTTGTGCCATAACTCGCACAAGTTTTGTTATAAACTAGGGATTGAACAGGTTCACCCCATAACTTGTATAAGTTGCCTTCCCTAACCTCGATCACCTGATTTGACCCTGGGCTAGACCCCTTCGGCTTTATAAGCAACTACTAGCTCTTGAACTCTACTGCATTTCCCTAGATCAAACAACACATCATCAAAGTCTAAAGAGTTACCTAACTAGAGTTGGAGAGGAAAGGTATCAACTCCCACTACTGGATACTTAGCATCATCACCAAGCTTGCCCTGAACTCCCGAGACGTGCTCCTTTACACTTTAAACTAGCCCCCGAGCTCATGGCATATGCCTAGATGCTCCACTATCCACATAAATAGTGTTCTTCGAAACCGTGTTGGAAGAATCACAAGATACCATTGAGAAATCTTTCTCGAACTTGGAGGCAAACTTGTTCTTCTGAGTTTTAACTGAGGTTGCTACCTGATGTTATTAATAGTTGCTTTCCTTTGTCCTTCTTCTCCAAACACTATGATGCATATCGATTGTTCTTATGATGTATGAAGCACTTGATTTTACTCAAGTCCTTCTTCGTTAACTATGAGGATGACTCCTCACTCTTTACCTTACATTTATTGGGTCCTTTACTTCCACCCTTCTTTGTTGGACCGATTAGGGAATGGTCAATGTCACCTCCTTTCTTGCTAGTCTCCTCCTAGATACATTCATCCCACAATCTTTACCATGAGGGAAGATTTTCTCGAGCATAAACAACATGGACAAATGTTTCCCACTGAGATGAAAACCATTCAATGCCCGACTCACTAGCTTTTTGTCTTCAACCTTCTCCCCAACTACTGCAAGTTGATCACAAATCTACATGTCCTTCAACAAGTAAATGGTGATGGTGTCTGATCTGGTCATCTAAATAGATGAGTATGTTGTGCAAAATCATCTTCATGTGTATGCTCTCTCTTTGGTAAATACTAACTAGGGCATCGAACATCTCCTTAGTCAACTTTTTCTCAGGTATACAAGGAATCAGATAATCCCTAATAACATCCATGATCATCCGCTTGGCCTTCACTTCTTTATTTTGTGAGCTACAAAAAGCTACAAATCTGTCAATGAAGTTGCTACATCCTTTGCTTTATCTCAAAGATCATTCTCTTCTAATAAAAGAATTACCCTGACTTTCCATGATATGAAATTTGAAGCACCATCCAATATGTCCTCAAATCTGAGGCTACTCAATGCCATCTCTGATTTGCACACAAACTCCCAACTCTATTAAATCATCTTCATGTGTATGCTCTCTCTTTGGTAAATACTAACTAGGGCATCGAACATCTCTTAGTCAACTTTTTCTCAGGTATATAAGGAATCAGATAATCCCTAATAACATCCATGATCATCCGCTTGGCCTTCACTTCTTTATTTTGTGAGCTACAAAAAGCTACAAATCTGTCAATGAAGTTGCTACATCCTTTGCTTTATCTCAAAGATCATTCTCTTCTAATAAAAGAATTACCCTGACTTTCCATGATATGAAATTTGAAGCACCATCCAATATGTCCTCAAATCTGAGGCTACT
>LPNX010745959.1:563029-589907 GCA_001517045.1 Pseudotsuga menziesii
CAATGCAATCTCTGATTTGCACACAAACTCCCAACTCTATTAAGTACTACTTCTGAAACCCTCTTATTGTTGGTCCTGGCTCTCAACAGTTATTTTTGGCAATTGATCTATTGCCTTAAAGTCTTAAAATCCTTTCAATGAAAAAAGCTCTAATACCATGTTAAATTTCGAAACCCTACATAACTACTATCCTTACACTATCAACTAAACACAAACTTGTTATTTAATTGCAGAAATAAAATTCTTTCACATATCAATAGTCACACAGCTGGAAAGTAAACAGTGGAAGCAAAACACAATGCACAGATAATTACTCCTTCGAATCAGGCTTTCATTAATAATTCAAAACTTACAAGAAAACCTCCACAGACTGTCAAACTAACAACTGTATGTACACTCAAAAACGGAACAAATCTGCATGCTTATTTAGGAAAACAGTTTGTCAAAACCTTGAAAAACAATGTACAAGTTGTTGCTCGTTATACAGCCTTTTCGTAGAAGACCTGTTTGTTTGAATGTATGGATCTGTCCATATGAATCCATACCAGTGTACAGAATCTCTCCCATGCGACCTGCATATTGATTTTCGCCTCATTGTTGATCTGGCTCCACTCCAGCTCTCTAAATCCACCCAACCAAACTGATTTTGAGTCATTAATGAATGTGTCTTAACCCTCTATCTTGAATTTTCTTTATACTTAAGCTGAAACCCTAATCTACCAAAACCCTATTCTCTCATCGAGATGTACAGTTGAGATATATTAAAAATACACTTTATTAGACTCAACAGCTAAATATATAAGACTCACTTTATTGCTAAAGTGAATTACAAAATAGAATTTACTCGAACAACTTCTAGCACGCTTGACACTAAGCCAGTGCAGAAGTTCCTGTCCAAGCTACAATTTTCAACAAGGACATCTAATAAAATTAACTACATGTTTCTTGAGATGTTCTATAATGTTTCTATATTCTGGAGGGGGTCCCCTATGTCCCATACCCTGCCATTCTGGGCCGACCTCTCCAGCCACCTCCGAAATTCATCCCTGATCCCCCCATCCCATAAACCATGTGAAACATAGATTTTCATATACAGCTTCAAGCTTGACAAAAAGATAATTCTTGGTACAAATTTTACTCAACCCGTGCTAAATTTCAAAGCCAACCTTAGAACTTGTTGCCTAGGATATGAGAAGTAGAACAAACTGAAATGACCTGCAATGCACTAGTATATGCCTTCAAATTGACACAGACTGAGATCATAGGAACAGAAGGATAAAGTATGTCCTATTGAGAATCAAGTAATGCAAGCACTAACAGTTGTAGCTGTTACAAAACTACAAAGTTACAAACTATAAAATTTCAAACCTGTTGAGATGTTCTCAGTTGACTTGAAGTTGTCGGAAGTGGCAACAATGGCTGAGATGAGACTCTCTGAGGCTGTGAATCAGGTGCTGCCGGAATCACAGATTGAAATTGCAAATTTGAATTTTCTGTAACTTTCTGCTCCTGTGTTGATGATTGACTTTTCAAGGAAGACACAGACCCTCCAGGTTGCAGTAGTTGTCCTGGAGTTACTAGAGTAGGTGGTGCCGTACTTGACAGATTTAATGGAGTAGACACAGAAACGGTCTGAGATATTGCCTGGAGGGAAGATGTTGATCCTGTCACAGATCGGGGTTTACTGGTGGCCGCTGTTACAATAGCACTAACATCATGTTCTGAGGAAACAACTGGTGTCAATGTTGCATTCAACGTTTCAGTAGATGGTGAAGACATAGGCATAACACTGGACAGAGTTCCCACTGCAGTTGTTGATGAAGTTGAAACCACCAAAACTGGAGCTGCCCCAGTAGAGGATTCACTATAATGCTGTGTCGAAGCAGCCGTCTGCTGCAATGAATTGATGAACTCTGATGTGGCTGACAACCCTGTAGGCAATGATGGAAGAACAGGAGCTTGCTGCAAATGTTGCTGTACAGCAGGTGGAATTGGCATTCCAGGGGCTGGTTGAAAATGCAAAGGTTGCTGCTGTACATGAGGATAATATCCCTGCCAGTACATTGGCATTGCAAGACCTGTTCCATTTGCACCTGGAGGAACAGGCGAAGAACCCCATGATCCTATGTTCCTTGTAGCTGGGTACAATGGAGTGCCACCACGAAACGGTGACGTGGGTACACCAGAATGTGCACCATGAGAAGCAAGATCTGGTAAGGACCCACTTGCAGCTGGACCAAATGCATTAGATGCCTGAGATGGCTGGGAGTATTGTGACTGTTCAGAAAAGGAATCCCAAAACCAACATAAATTTATAATCCATTTAAATTTATAATCCCAAAAAAAATAGCTAAACAAGCCATCAATCACTTCTTTATGATAAAACCACAAACAGTATCCACCTAGTCAAAGGGTATGAAAAGCATACCTGAAGAGAGATTATTGCTGGGTCACTGTGTATCTGAGAAGTTGTTTGAGCTGGTGGGGAGGATTTCACTTGCAAATCCTAAAAGCAAAAAAACAACAATGTCAATTTGTGCTCCCTCTCTCTCTCACACACACACATGCAAGCATACGCACATAAACACATTCAGTACATCACAAAAAAGATTTGCAACAACAAAAGCCAAATAGATCTGGTTCTTTTGCTGTTGTTGAAATGATGGTGCATAAGTTAAGATACATGGGAGGCAGATCAAACTACTAGAGAAACAGCAATAAACAAATAAAATTTACAGATATTTATTCACCTCACAAATTGATTAGTTGTTAGATCCTATCCAACCAACATTGTTTGTGGGCACATCAACCTACTAAAATAAAGTTGAATAAACATTAAATTTACAGACATTTATCCAACTCGAAAATTTTGTTTGTTACAGCCTACCCAACTAGCCTTTTCATTGATAATCTGGTCTCATATTGCTAGCAGAGGATCACAATATAATATTTTATCATAATTCATTGCATCTATTTTAGGGAAGGTAATTTTTAGACTGGCTTTGCAGACATGCTTTCACACAATTTACCCAAACCTCTCAATTTTATGGTACTATCTTTATTCAAGCAAAGGAAACAATAGATTGGATTCACATCATGACTCTAATATTCCATGATAGTATCCTCATAAATCTTGTGTCAAGAATCAGCCTCAATCCTTCAGAACCTTCCAAACCTCAAATAACTTGATACTATTACTATCTCCACTGATAATATTTCAAATCAAACCATACTATAAAACCCATTTCACATACCTAGTAACTACATGTCCTGTTGTGTTCCAAAGTTGAGTAAAATGTTCTGGCTGTTACTGAAACAAAGTCTTCAAAAAGGAATTCTTCAGTATTTCCTTTCCTTGACATTTTTTCCCTTTCATTTCACTCCAGATATTAACTGACCTGCCTCTGATTGTTGAGAAGCATCTTTAGATGGACTTTAGAATCTGACTCCACGCCTTAATTTAAATCCTAGGTTTATGAGGTAATTACAGAGGCATGATGGGGATCGAGTTTTAGAAGGATTTCAATTATATTAACCTAGGGCTTCCGGGCATACAAGGCAATGCAAACCCCAGTGTTAGAGCTAAAGTATAAAAGAACCATCTTCTTGAACATAAAAAGTTGTAGTGTGGCACAGGGGATGCATGGCAATGCAAACCCCAGTGTTTGTGCTAAAGCATATTGAACATCAAAAATTGAATTGTAGCACAGGGGATGCATCCCTGTGCATTTCCCTGTCCCTGGTAACACCAGGAACAGGAGGATAACAGGGCTCATCCCCATTTAGTGAGAGCCATCCTTGTGGATATGGGTAATTACTAATTTCCCCCACATCCCCAGCAAGTTTCTCTCCAAAAACACAGATGTCCAGATATCCCCTGCATAAACTCGGGACGTCCAGGCTCCAAACTTCTCTTAATTGTGTCCAGACTGACACACATCTGGCATCAACTTTAGAAAAAGAAAGCAATAAACCTTATCTAACACCTGAAAACCCTCTAAACTTAGTTAAAAAGTTAAAAACTAACCCATCACTGACCCACATGTTCATTTAAAAAAAAATTCCTACCTTGGAATGCTTTGGTGTATACTTCTGAAGTTTACAAGCTTTAGAGAGCGGTATCTGTCTGCTGGGTTGGAGCTTCATGTGAGTAGCAGAAAATTTGATGTTGGTAACAAGGAAATTGAAGACAATTTTGAGATCAGCAGCTGCAGTCTTAAGACCAATAGATCATTCATCTAAAGCCAGGTTCTTCTAATTATTTGTTGGCATTTTAAACTTATACTCATTTTGGACAATGAGCAAATTTTCCCTTCTATATTCTTCTCAACAATCATGCCTTTAGCAGAAAAACTTCAAATATGGAGGTAGACAACCATACTGCCGAATCTGAAATGAACCCACGAAAGCCACAACCCCAAGCTGAAAGCCTTTCCCTTTTCAAAAACTCTTATTACAGTTTGTGAGAAAAATCATACAAGACGAGAAGAAAAATAGTTGTGGGTCCCCAGGAATAGATACGCAATATTTGTAGCTATCCTTTAAAGTTTAGCTACACATGGGTATGGCATCATCTTTTTGCCATAGTTGGCAATGGAGATAAGATATGATAAGGTAAGATCAGTTTATTAATGTCCAAGAAGTGACCATAAATAGGCCAAAGGCACTGATAGGTACATCACAAAAAATACATAGTAGGAGTGTGATTGCATCTCCAATAACAGCATATCTATCCTCTAAGATCGAAGGCCTGGAGTCAAGATATATCATCAAAGAAACAAAACGATACAAAGCTGGCAGTCCCAGAGAAAAGAGGATCCGTCTCAAGAACCCGAGAGAAATGTTGCAACTAGAGGTACCTAGCATTGAAGTCGTTCCTTGTCAATGATGAGGAGGGAAAGCTGCTAACCTCCAAATCTATACTAACAATAGGTGGATCTCTCCAACTATATAAGGTTGAAGTGCAGAAACGCCTGATAGAGGACTATTTTGAGGAACTCAACAATCTGAAAGTACCAAAAGATCAAGATACAATATGATACCTGAAAAAGGCTGATCTTTGCAAAGATCTAGGTGAGTGGGAAGAAGCATGTCTGTTGTGAACGGAAGAATTATCTCAAGCCCAAACCCCAAAGTCAGAAAGGTCTCAATGGTGGAGGTCAAGGGTATCCCCAATGTCTCATGGATCTAGAAACCAAGGTGGTAGAACAACCACTTGATGCCTCTATAGGTGCAAGGCTTACTAAGAATGTCCTCCCAGGTGCAGCTTCCATTCCAGAACCACGCATCAAGCAAGAACATGCAAGGAGAGCCCTTAGGAATGCACTCTCGAGCTCCAAGCCCTTTTGGCACATTCACTGCCGTTGTAGGGAGTGTACTTTGTGACGCTCCCTTGGACACTCTGAACCCCAAAACTAAACTCCCTAGGAACTCCAACCACGCTCCCTAGGCACTCCCCACATGCTCCGATACTTGCCCAAACACTCCCACAAAAAAGGAAAAATGACTTTTTTAAGTTCTCTCAAGGGTGGGACTTAGGGGAGGTTTTGAGCAGTGTTTGTAAAATCATTTAACTCAGACTCAGAATCCACTGAGTTGACCGAGTTGACTCTCGGCCAATTTGGCCATCTAAACAATACAAGGAACCAGTTCAACCCAACCGATCCAAATAGGCCAAGTAGTACCATATAGACTTGTGGCACACATGTTGAGGGAAAAGTTCATTTCTTTAAAAAAAAAACAAGGCCTAATTTCTAAGACCTCAAACCATAAATGCAACTTATAAAGAGGAATCCCTCTCTATCTACGTCACACCTCTCGTATTTTAGACCATTTGGATTTTTTTGGAGCAGCATTAAAGATTGTGATTTTAGAGTGAGTTGGGAGGTCATTTTGCAATCTTCGTGGGCTATTTGCAATGGATTTGGCATCAAAGTTAGGAGACTACAACCTGTCTTCATGCTTGGAGGAGTTGATTACCCAAATTCTTGTGCCTGTTGAGCTCATTCATAGATTGAAACAACACTTGGCTTCAATAAGAGGCCAAATTGCCCCATGTGAAGCACCAATAAAAGAGATTGGAAATATTAGATTGGGATTTCAAAATCGGATTGAAAAATTTGAGATAGACAAGACTAAACAAAAAGTGATAGAAGTTGGGAAAAGAGAGGAAGAGGCAACTTGCCATGACGAGTGCTTTCAAATCCCAAGTAAAACTTAGTTTTAATTTTGAAGGTTATACCTCATTGTTAGGGATCCCCTTTCATGATGCTCCCCCCCTAATGAAAACCAACCTAAACAAAACATTCAAAGTTATTTTAGTACACCTTCCTCCACTTCTACGAGTATGAATGCCTCTCAATTGAGTCAACTTAGCACACATTAGATAACCACTAAAAGAAGCAATAAAAAAAGTTGCTTTTGAATACATAGCTATATAGTGGTATGATGCAAATATCCCCTTCAATGATGCGCGCTCACCTAATTAATAACCTATTTGGGATTCCATTAATGTTGTTGTTGTAAGCCTTCAAAGACCCTAATATGCATCACTTGAAGGGATCTCTTATGCAAAAAGAAGTTTTATTCATAGAAGGGTTTTAAAGAATCATGGGTCAAATCACGATGTACCATCATATCCAACGGATGGAACCATACCATAATTAAATTCCTAAATTCCTTGTCTCTTATCGACAAAGGAACCATGTTCTTGAAATCAATTGATGCACTTGATAAGGTGAAAGATGCAAACTTGATATTTGAACTTTTGGTTGATATTGTTATGACACCAGGGGTGGCAAATGGTGTTCAAACCTTCACAGATATTGCCTCTATGTTCTTGCTGGCAAGATGTTAGAGAGCAAATACAAAACCATAGTTTGGACCCCATGTGCTGCACATTACACAAACCTCATGCTTGAGGATTTAAGCAAACAAGATTAGATCAAGAACATTGTAAAGCATGTCAAAAGCATTATGAAATCCATCTACAACCACTCGCGAGGTATTGAACCTAATGAGTAAAACATCGAGAGTAGGGAACTTGTTAGGCTTAACATCACAAGATTTACAACTCACTTCCTCACATTGCAATCTCTCCTTTCTTAAGTACAAAACTTGAAAAAGATGTTTTGACGTGCTGAATGGAATGTGTCTCAGTTGGCCTACAAACAAGACAAAAAAAAACACCAAAAACAAAGTTTTTGAGAACACTTTCTACAAAAAGAAGTAGAGGTTGCGCAAATTGTCCAACCCCTTGTTAAGGTGTTGTAAGTGGATACGGAAAAATTGGTCATGGGTTACATTTATGAGACTATGGATCAAGCAAAGGAGAAGATAAAGGCAGTATACAAGGATAGAGTAGCTAAGTATGGGCCTATCTAGAAGATCATTGATCGCAAATGGAACAATCAAGTCCATCACCATATGCATGCAACTAGGTATTTCCAGAACCCAAGGTATCATTAAAAGATTAAATAGAAGAAGATCAAATTAGGGAGGTCAAAGATGGATTATATGAGTGCCTAGAGCTCATTGTCCTTAGTGAGAGTGCACAAATAAAAATAAGTCGATGATCAGTGCTTTCACTAGAGCCATGAGTAGCTTTGGCAAAAAGCTAGCAAAGATTGCAAGAGATGTGGACCAACCAAGTAAACAATTCCAAAGCTTTATTAAGTTCAATTGTTTATTAATTTAAACTTTAAATGCTTGAATTTTTAGCCAAATTCTCAATCTAATCTGTTGAACTAACTTTGTCTTTGGAGCACATTAGTGGGAGTCATTTGGCAACCAATGTCTTCAATTGCAAAAGTCAACAATTCGAGTCCTGAGTCAAACATGCAGTGCTTCAAGGTGTGAGTGCAATTGATCTACCTTTAAGAAAATGCACACGAAAAAGAGAAATTGTCTAGAACAAACCAGTTGAATGATCTCGTCTTTGTGCAATACAACCTTTAGCTATGGCACAACCAGTCATTGAACAAAAGACCTAATACAAATCCCATTGTGTTGGATGATATTGATCCAACCTCAAAATGGGTGGAGGGGACTCACCCAATAGAGTCTCATCCTAATTATTATATTGATGCAAATAATGGCTTAGGGTGGATTGATTTGAATTTAGATCTAAAAATAGGTGCAAACAAGGCACACATTCGTCGCCCAACCTGTGCTTCTACTAGTTCTATAATTGCAGATGTTCTTGAGTTGTTCAACAAGTCCAAGGACTTTCATCCAGAGGATGGTCCTATAGATATTACCAAGGATCCCATTTCCAACAATGGAGGTGAGTTCAATCATGATGATTGATGATGTTGATCACTAATATGTAATAGGACAATATCCTATAGCATGTTTTTTGGAGTCTAGAGGCCATTTAATGCCTTGTTGATTATGTATTTTGTCTTAGATATGTATGCATTCGATGCCATTTAGATACATTCACCTATACATGGTATAGACATGAGCATACATTGCATATTTTGTCTCTAATAGATTGGAATCATGGTTGGGAATCTTTAAAATCTTTTTTCAAATAAAATTTAATATTTTAAATATCATAAAATATTAAATTCAAATCGATATAAGTCAAAGTCAATGTCCAAGTTGACCCTTGATCGAGTCCAACTTTTAGAACATTGTCTTCTGGTTTAGGGCAAACTGAAGGAAGAAACAAAGCACTTCTCTCTCATTACTTTCTTCATTACATTCACCTTTATGTGCATAAGCTTAAGAGTGGGCAACTTGGTTTTCTTGTTGGTTTTTGAGGAAAGAGCTAAGAGGAGAGAACGAATATCGTCATCTATTGCTACATATACATTGAGAGCTAAAGATTTAAGAACAAAGCCCACAAACCATTCTTTGTAGTTTTTTGGATATCCTAATCTTTCCCATTTCTTAATCTACCTCATTCTATTGCAGGTTGTTCTTCAAAGACTTGAGGAAAATGTCCTTGTTGTGGTTTATGCTTTCATTTTGTATTCTCATGGTGTTAGTGAGGAATAGGCATGAGAGGGAAGAAGAGAGCAATAGTCATTTTCATAGTGACCCATTATCTAAAGATGAGGAAGGTTTGGGAAGGGATGAATGTGGCAAAGCACAAAACACCCTTTGTGACAAAATTTGGAGTGTGGCCTAGGGGAAAGGAGGAGAACCACTAGATTTTAATGTACACATGATTGTCATTTAGGAAAACCTTATACCAATTCATATACCCATGTGAAGATCCATCTTTGTGGGGTATGGTAAAGTGATGATAATAAGGGGGGCATTGGGGTCTCGATTTGCCCTAAGGTATCAAAAGGAAGATAGACAGAAATACATCAAGAAAGAGGAAGTTGCACAAAGAATTCCTGGTAGAAAGCAAAATATTCAATCCAACGCATCATCTAGATTTGTTGGCAAAACATTTGCATCCCCTTATGCTATTAGAATCTCGAGTCATTCAAGGAGTGGATCTAAAAGAACAATAGCAAATTTCTTTAATATTGTTGGTAGTGATAAGGTGGGATGCAAAAGTGGTGTAGTTTCTTTATGCATATAGTGTACCAATCAATGGTCTCGCTCCCGCTATTGGCATGATATGTTTCAAGTCATCAATAATGTCCCCAAAGGATACAAGGGCCCTAGGTAGGAGAAAGGCAAAACTAGGTTACTTGACAAGGAAAGAGATAATTTAAAGAGCTCTAACATGATTTACAAAGTGGACAGATACTACGAAATTCATTGTATCTAACGGTTGGACAAACCTTAGAAACCAACATTTCATAATTGTTCTTGGTTTGTTGACTCTTGGTGCATTATTTCTTGTAGCGCATGACTCCTCATCAATCACTCCATCTACTCAAAACATTTTAGAGCTCCTATTGAAAACCATTAATGATGTTGGCCCTTCTAATGTGGTCCAAAAATTTATTAATAGTTGATGGTGTGGCAAACTATAAGGGAGCAAGCAGATGCATCCTCACATCTTTTGGGCTGCACATATTGAACCTTTTGATGCATGATATTGTCAAGCATAAAGATTATGGATTGATTAATGACTCATACAAGAGAAGGAAGAAACTC
This sequence comes from Pseudotsuga menziesii, assembly GCA_001517045.1. NCBI lineage: Eukaryota > Viridiplantae > Streptophyta > Pinopsida > Pinales > Pinaceae > Pseudotsuga > Pseudotsuga menziesii. The sequence continues at coordinate 573,095 of LPNX010745959.1, forward strand.
ATCAAATTTGTCACCAACCATACAAGGGTTCATTACCCTCAACGGGCACTATGGTGATTAGTTATCGCTAGGATGACTTGAGCATTGAGGTTATTCTTGATAGACATTTTTAGTCGCAGGATAGGAATGTTTTGCAATTCTTCAAGCTAATTTAAAACAAGATTAGGTTTGTAGATTCAAATAGAGCAATCACTAGAGAGGTATATGAGCAAATGGACACCATGCTAGAACAAATTACGGACATTGTTAAGCCTAAAGATGTGAAATTGTATAACCATAATCATATTCATATATAGGTGGGAAAACGATGGTAAAAGCTAAATATTCCACTTCATGCATTAGCATATGTGCTTACACCAAAATACTATCATATATCATTATTTGCAACATTAATGCTTGGTGGAGTGAAGAGAAAACCACACCAAGATACAAAGGTTCAAGCAAGTTATATGCAAGCATTAGACAAATTAATCCCTAATGAGGAGTGTGATACCTAACAAAGACAAGTGACTAACCACATCAATGGCAAAGGTGCCTTTGGAACCAACCATGCCATTATAGATGGAGGGAATTTGTCTTCTCTAGAATAGTATAACATGAATAGTAATGCAACCCAACAACTACAACGTTTGGCAACATGGGCGCTTTCAAAGGTGATGAACACTTCTTCCACAGAGAGGTGTTGGAACACATACAATTTCATTCACGATGTCAGAAGAAACACATTGAAGCCAAGCATCTTTCTAAACTTTTCAAGCTTTTCTCTAAGCCCTTTGGTGAAGATGTTTGCAATTTGCTCACTTGTGGAACAATGTCTCAAATGAATAATCTTGGCCTCTACATGACTTTGAATCAAATGATATCTTGTATTGATGTGCTTAAATCAATCATGGAATTTGGGATTCTTGGACAAGTTGATTGCAATATTGTGCACCAAAAGATGAGTAGAATTCACCTGTTTCTCTTACAAAACTTCACATATCTTTTTGAGCCACACAATCTCCTTGTTGCTTCTACTACAACCACATATTATGCCTTTGTTGTGGAATCTCTTGGAACAAATTGTTTGCATGACCTCTAAGAGACAGTTGTTGATCCAAGACTCATGGGGTAGCCTGAAATAGACACTCCATTCTCTTTATTGCCATCAGAGTCTAAATCAAAATAGCCAATTAGTTTGAAGTTATCCACCTTCTAATATTTTCTAATATTCGAGTCCAAGGTCTTGATTCCCCTTTAAGTATCTTGGAACTCTTTTTGCAGCAAACCAATGACCTTCACAAGGTTTTTACATGAACCTATAAAGGATCCCAACAACAAATGAAATATCTAATTTGGTGGTGGTAAGGTAGATAAGACTCCCCACACGTCATCTATACTTGGTTGCATCCTCAAATTCATTTCTTTCTTTTGATGTGAGCTTCAAATTTTGTTCCATTAGAGTAAAGAGAGGGTTACATTGGCATGCCAATCATGTTCAACAACTCTTCAATGAACTTATTCTAGGAGATGAAGATGTACTTTGGATTCTAAGTCACTTCAATAGCCAACTAGTAGTTAAGATGTCCCAAATCTATCATCTCAAAGCCTTTCTTCAATTCTTTCTTTATGGATGCAACGTAGCTTTCATTGTTCCCTGTCATCAACAGATCATCTACATACACTACAAGATATACAACATAACTTTCAATTTTCTTAACAAACATTGTTGCATCATCAAGATTAAAGTGTTTGAAATTCAATTTCAAAAGATGCTCGGTTACCTTTTTGTACCATGCGTGAGGTGCTTGTTTCAGGCCATACAAAGACTTGATGAGCTTGCCTAACTTTGTATTATTGTCCCTTCACAAAAAAAATCTTTCGACTAAGCCACGAAGACATTCTCTTCCAAGTCCCCATTCAAGAAAGCAGTCTTCACATCCATCTGATGAACTTTCCACTTGTTCTATACAAACAAAACCAATAGAGGACAAATGGTGGCCCATTTTGTTGTGGGAGAAAAAGTCTCCTCATAGTCAATGCCTTCTTTATGTGCAAAACCTTTTGCGACAAGCCTCACTTTATGCTTGTCAAGTGAGCCATCTAATTCCTACAGACCCATTTGCAACCAATTAGTTTGGTTCCAATTGATAGTACTAAAAAGAATGCAAAGAACAAATACTGGAACACAAACAGAGAATTAAAATAAAGACCCAAAACACAATTACCTTCACAAATAGAGACCCACAACATAGTGATCTTCATAGATAGGGAAAGGATAGTAATTAGGGTTTCTAAAATTGAAAACACAAAGGTAACATATTGCAAAGTTAGGGTTTGCAAGTCTACAACTCTGGTAGAACATGTACATTTTCCAACATTCTCCCAACCCGGTTTCAACCACCATTTTCATCTAGTTTAATGCCCAACCCAATTTACTCTCAGCTGCAAATTAAGTCATTTCTCATAAACAATTTATGACTGAAACACAAGAAGAATTTTTCTACTTTTAATGAGCAGCAATTAAAAAAACAAAGTCACACATAAAAAATCAGACTCGGAAATTTTTGGTCAAATGACCCAGGTAAAACCCCAACCTCCAGGGAAAACCTATTCTAGAGAGAGAATTTTATTTTCTATAATCAAATCAAAGTACAACAAAAACAGAGATAAACTTATCTCAACCACAATGTTCAGCAAAATTGACTAAATTCGGAAATTTTTAGTCAAAATTTTTGCCAACTCACTGCCTCGAAAACTGTGCCAAAGTGGCTATACATATTGCCTCATTTTTTGTGCTCAATGTACGAACTACCTCAATTTTCGTGCCCATTGTACAAATTGTACCGGATTCCGTGCCCAGATTAAAATTCTAAAGTGAAAATTTATCAAAAAGTCACTTTATTCTCTAAAATGAAAATTAAAACTCATCTCAAGTTATTAATTGCAAGGGTCACTTTAATTTTCCCCTTTTAATGACTTAGGCAAAAAATCAGTAGGGGAACTTTTTCCTAGGTACAAAAATCAACACTCCCTCTTACCGAGGAAAGTGTTCTACACCACACCCAACTTGTCTCTCAAATGAATGAACTTGCCTCTTCCAAGAGACTTTGTCAAGATATCTGCAACCTGCTCATAAGTGGAAATGTACTACAACTCCACAACTCCTCTCTAAACATAATCACGGATGAAATGGTATCTAATCTCAATATGCTTTGACCTGTCGTGAAATACCGGATTCTCATAGAGCTGGATGCAACTCTAATTGTCACAATAAATCATTGTAGGCCTCAGCTCTTGATCAAATAAATCCACCAATAACTTGTGAATCCACAGTGTCTCGCAACTAGCCTGACTAGCTGCCATGTACTTGGCCTCAGCAGAACTCAAAGCAACAGACTTTTGCTTCCAACTGAACCATGACACAGCTGCTGAGCCCAAACTGAAACAACATCTAGAGGTGCTCTTCCGGTCTGCCACACTACTTGCCCAATCTAAATCCGTGAAGCCAATCAATCTAACCCCATCTAATCTCCTATAATTCAAACCATAATCCACTATACCTGCAAGGTATATCAACACATGTTTTGCGGCAACCTAGTGCACCCTCCTAGGCTCCACCATGAGCTGACTGAGACTGTTCACCACAAAACACAGATCTGGCCTAGAGTTTACCAGATAAATCAACAAACCTATGAGCTAACAATATAAGGTAAGATCCACCAACTCTCCCTCAAAAGCATGAAGCTTCTTCCAGTTGGAGAGCATAGGTGTAGACATCGACCTGCAATCCTCCATCCGAAATGCCCTCAGAATATCTACTGCATTTTTTCCCTACACCAGGAAAATATGACCAGGCTCTTGCAAAACCTCCAATCCCAAAAAATAATGCATCAACCCAATGTCAGTCATCTCATACTCTAAAGCAAGATCTCTCTTGCAAACTGCAATAGGTCTCTCCTCACCTGTGATAAGCAAATCATCCAATAGTCGTGACCAGTTTGCAAGATCTCTCTTGGTCTTAGGTCTCTCCTCACCTGTGACCAGTTTGCAAGATCTCTCCTGCAAACTGCAATAGGTGCTTTTGTTGTAAATTTTACAACAAAACCAAATTAGGGCTTTCTGCCCTAATTCTTCTCTGTTGCCCGAAATCTCAAATTGGTTTCGCTGATATGAAACTTGCTGCCAAGAGCCTGTTTCTTACCCGGATCCTACCCGAGCTGGTCGGACTTCTATCAACCTGCCCGAGTCACTGGTTGTCTGCCCAAAACCTTGTCCGAGTCCTTTGCTACTTGCCCGAGCCTCTGCTTCCGGCCCAGAACCCTACCCAGACCTCTATTGCCTGCCCGAGCCTCAGTTGTTTGCCCGGACCTCGCTGCCTGCTCAAAACCCTACCTGAGCTCTCTACTATCTACCCGTAGGTCTACCAAACCTCTGTCTGCTTGCACAAAGGTCCCAACTACCTTCCTAGACCCTATTGGGTTGTCAGGTATGCTTCAGTAGGCAGCCAATGAGCCTAACAGGCTACCCCAAGCCAGTTAGGGCTTACTGCAGATGACCGAGAGTGTTGGCAGGCTACTCCAGCCTGCTTGTGGGTGACTAAGGGTGAGGAGAGCTGCTGGAAGAGGAAAAAGAAGTTGACCATGGATAGATTGCTGCTACCCGTGGAGGAAAGTGATGTTAGGGTAAATCCCTAACACTGCTTCAACTGGTCGTGAGGTGAAAAGAAAGAGAGAATCCTAGATGTAGGGTAAGACTGAGATACATGTGGGTGCCCTAGCTAGAATCCTTCATGATAGGGCATGACCACAAAAGATGTTCTTTTCCACAATGCTAGCGAAAATCTTCCTTGAGTAGTTGTGAGAGCATGAGCTAGTGTGTATCAAAATGAAATGGATCGATCTTCTTTTATATCCTTGAAGTGGACCAAAACTCAAAAGAACAACTTAATATTATTTTATTCTTTTATTACTTTGACTTTTACCTTTAGTGGTACTAAAGGACTTTTTGCACTTTCACTTCGACTCCTTATTTATGTTTGTTTTTCTTTTCTATGATAACTTCATGGAGTCATTGTTATTCCAAGAAAAAACCATGCAAGGATTTACTCAACTTAAAATTTGTATAGTTGTTTTCTCTGGCTTCATTGATTTAAAAATGACATAATTTTATTAATGGTATATACATAAATTAAATGAATTTATCAGATAATTATAAGACAATTTAATATTCTTTTATTCTTTTATTAAATTGACTTTTACCTTTAGTGGTACTAAAGGTCTTTTTGCACTTTCACTTTGACTCCTTGGTGGTACTAAGGGTCCTTATGTATGTTAGACTTTTACTTTAGCCTTCTTCAAGTGCCCTATGGTCAAAACAAGTGGTCAAGGTGGTTCTTCATCCCCACTCAAAGTGCATCATCATAAACAGAGAGAATTACTAATGCTTTTATCTCAAACTCTATGTGACACCAAGATAGGGTACTAGGTGTCTTAGCTAAGCCTTGGAGAAAATCACAAAGCCCACAGAGGGTCAGAGTGTCTCACATGCCCAGACCCGGTCTAGGGCTTAAAGTGATAGCCTGGTAACAAACCAGGTGCCTCAACCATAGGCTGCATAATTTGACCCAAGGTCAAATACTTGGTAACAGACCAAGCACCTCCATTCAAAGAATGGCCACTCATCTAGGTTGAGTCCCAGTGCTGGACTGGTTTCCATTCAACAGAATGGTCACTCAGCTCTAGGCTGCGTCCCCCAATGCTAGACTAGTTCCACATCCTAGTCCTAGACCAGATGTCCCCATTCTCCTAAGAGAATGGATCTCGATGCTGCTCAAGAAAAATCAACAAAAGACACTTTATCCTGGATCAGATGTCCCCATTCTCCTAAGAGAATGGATCTCGATGCTGCTCAAGAAAAATCAACAAAAGACACTTTATTCTCGAAAGTGAAAATTAAAACTCATCTCAAGTTATTAATTGCAAGGGCCAATTTAATTTTACCCTTTTAATGACTTAGGCAAAAAATCACTAGGTGAACACTTTCCTAGGTACAAAAATCAACAGAATAAGGAGTTGGTCATGAGGCAAAGAATATGCCGAGAGCAAATTAGAGGACAAAAGGCAAACTAAGGAGGCAATATGCTAGGGCTAGCAGAAGTGGAGTTATCACAAGAACTAGGGCTCTAATACCACTATCAGTCCTAGGTGACTCTAAGCTGAGATGGTTTTTCATTAACAAGAATGGTGTGTTAATACATCATTGGTTGACATTTGGTCTTCAACTTCCAAAGGTGTACATTATTCAACTACTCTTCATTTATTTTCAAATATATATTTACAATACTTACAAGTGGATAATAATCTCATAGGATTAGGTATCCAACAAATGTCTCTCCTTTTTCAATACTTTATTTGTCGTAGACTCATACTCTTTAGCAAGTAACTAGTTTATTGTTTTGGACCTTTTAGCATTCATATTTCAGTTAAATATCAATTTAGAACTAATGCCAACGAACTATCTTGTAAACATAGGATGTTGACAATTGATGGATAACCTATTTCATTAGATAAGCTAATGGTCTACTTCCTATTATGGGGTTTAAAAAATTGTAGTTTGATGTTTGAATGACTAATCATTAATGCACTATGGTTGACATTTCTAACTTCATAATACTACAATATTCCTCTACAAGTAGCACAAATATGCATGTTTTCATATATTATGCAACTAATTTGGCATTTTGCATATTTTGTAATATAAATGCATTATATATATAGAGAGAGAGAGAGAGAGACACACACACACACACGCAACATATATGTATCTATACAGACACACACATACATATAACCCTCCCGAGGTATTCTAGGAAAAGGTTTTCCCAATGTTCTCGAGACGCTGTGCTCCTAAGGTATTTTGGAAAATTGTGTTTCCACTCCCGCTCCACTCCCACGTTCTAGCAACCTTGGTTTGTGAGCATCAAGAAGGACATGGTCATCCTATAAATGTCTAATGATGTGGGTGGTCTGTGCATAAATAATCAAAACATCAAAGCCTCCCTTGTGTATAATGCCAAGCATCATTGGCGCAGATATCTAAAGAAGATGGAGAAGTCGTCTTGGGACTCGTTAAAAAGGTGATGGTATCGATGTTCAATCTCGTAATAGATGGCGCATAAAAAAACGAAATGCTTCTCTATCTCAAGCAATGTTGCAAAAATCATATCGACAAATATATCTCCGTAGTTCTGGAAAGAAACTTATTGGCCACATCATGGAAAATATATTAAATTCCAACAAATATCAACAAACTTAAAAATTATAAAAAATATTCAATTTTTTAAACATCCGAAGCAAATCCCTCCCTCTAACCCTTTTATGGACAAACATAATAATGAATAACCCCTTTGTTCTAAATCCCCTACTTTCCCTCTTCAAACCAAGCAAAAAAATCCAAACATCTTCTGACTCAACCCATATTATCCAATTTATAGCTATATTTTGCCAAAATATAGCAATATTTTCAAAGTCTCGCAATATTTTCAAATTTTGAAATAATCGCAATTTTTCAAACAATAATATCATCAAGCTAAGAGAATCACGACATATATCGTAATGACAGCAATACTGGCAGAGTTGACAAGTTATGCACATTCGTGAAATATGGTGATCAATCTCCATTTGAAGCCAATGAAAGCCAACCGAGAATGTACATTGAAGCAAATGAAAATTATATTAATGTTCACTAAAGACCAAATAGGTTAATGGGACTAGAAAAACAAATTTGGCCCAAGTAAGAACCAGCTCACATAGATTAAGGTCTCAAACAAGAAGTTGGAAAGAATCCAAGGAAGAATGGGAAAAGAGCACATGCCAAGCATGGGAAAATGGAGAGGTGAGCAGCAATTGGGAGATGGCATTCCAAGGGAGCCTCAAGGATGAGTAGTCCAAGCCTTCTTTGTATAGTCCCTCAATCAAAGGCATTTCTGAAATTGGTACACATTTCCTCATTTCAAATAGCATTCCCCTTAAGTGCTTTATTGTCAAAAGGCCAAGTGAAGTGACTTTGATGAATAAATAATACTCGCAGACCAGGTTCCTAATGCAATTTTTTCAAAATTTGAAAATATCACAAGACTCTGAAAATATTGCTATACATCGGCCAAATATAGCTATAAATTGGATAATATCATAAAGCTAAGAGAATCAAGACATATATCATAATGTCAGCAAACTGGCAGAGTTGACAAGTTATGCCCACTCGTGAAATATGGTGATCAATCTCCACTCAAAGCCAATGACAGCCAACCAATAATGGCCAAAGAGGAGGCATGCAAATGTACACTGAAGCAATTGAAATTTATATTAATGTTCACTAAAGACCAAATAGGTTAATCGGACTAGAAAAACAAATTTGGCCCAAATAAGAACCAGCTCACATAGATTAAGGTCTCAAACAGGAAGTTGGAAAGAATCCAAGGAAGAATGGGAAAAAAGCAAATGCCAAGCATGAGAATATGGAGAGGTGGGAAGCAATTGGGAGATGGCATTCCAAATGGGCCATGTAGAAGACATTGCCAAGGTAGCCTCATGGATGAGTAGTCCAAACCTTCATTGTTTAGTCCCTCCCTTAATCAATGGTATTTCTGAAATTGGTACACATTTCCTCATTTCAGGTAACACTGCTCTTACGTGCTTTATTGTCAACAGCCCGAGTGAAGTGACTTTGATGAATAAATCATCCTTGCGTGTTGATTCTTAGCCAGAGAACCAGGTTCATAATGCATGGAGTGCATCAAAGTTCTAAACTAAATATTGAACTATAGTCATTGCCAGTTTTCAAAATCAAAAAGAACATAAGTAGCAAAAATTATACCACATCCATATTGTAAAACTTTCAGAATATACTCTTAAAAACAAACAAAAGCATCAATCAGACAAAACAGATAACTATGATTAAAAGGGTGCAAGTTGTGTTTCCATTCAGGATTTACATTAAAAAAACAGAAGAAGGCACTGCTACTTTTACTAGACATTAAACGGTCTTGTCCTCTTTAACTATTATGAAAACACAAAATGGAGTTCGTACAGTAAACAATGACAGATATGCTACTTGACATGAAAAGGATTGATGCATGAGAACCTCCAACCCTGATGCATGGACAAAATTTTCAAAAAAAATTGTGATAAACAAGTGGAAAAAAAACTTAAAAGAGATTCCTCATCACAAATTCAGAAATCCCCTGAAAATCGATAAAATATAGCTACACAAATTTTGGGCAAAAGCCACAAAGCTGTCGACTAAATGATGCCAAAGAACTGGAACTTGACATAGCTTATTTAATGGTGTACGCAAATTAAAGATAATGCAAATGAAGATGCATTCAATGTCTTTATGAGAGACAAATTTTATAAACAAAAGGACTTTACGTGGATATATTCAAATGTGGCAAACAAGTGAACCTTACCAAGATATATCACCTCCTTATATGTAACATGCATAAAAGAAAGACAGGGAGGATGATTGAATAGATTGCCAAAAAGATTAAAACCAGTCAAGCTAGAACAGTGGCAGAAGCCAACCATTAGATATATTTCATGATAATTCAATCTTTAACTTGAATTTTCATATCCAGTAATATAGGAATTGATTTTACTGTCATTTATTGAATCAAAAAAAGAATATGATACCACCTCAGAAACTTATTGGGTTGTCCCTACATGGTTTCTATGTGAGAACAAAAGAAAGAATCAACGATGAAAATAGGCCTGCTGTTTACCTTGATATCACTTCCACGAAAAATAATATAATCATAAACTTTGTCACTAGGAGGAATTTGTGGACCATCTTTCTTTCGTCCTTCTGTCCCAAAGGAGCGCACTGTAACCAAACCAATAAGAACATGTAAGTACCATAAAGTATTACTGAAGAAACTTCTCTAAATAACTTTAATTGCATTAGAAATAAATTAATAATACCCTACAATGTATAAGTTCCACACTATAGAAATGGGTATCTTTGTAATCACCTCTCAGAAATTGAAAAAAGAAAGACAGTGCTTAACCTTGCAAATGTTATATAAATTGTCTATTATAGATAAATTGTCTGTTACACATACTCTCAAGTGTTGAAGAAGTCCCGGATGCGGGTGAAAGGAGAGCTCAGCAAGAGCACGTGACGCAAGAAGCTATCCATGTGCTGGCACTCCCATTGTTGGTGTGTCAAAATGTGGGAAGTCAATCCATGCTCGAAACATAATAAAAAGGGAGAGCAAGGTGGTAGAAGGTTTGGAGGTGCTCATGATGATGGTGTAGTTATGCGTCTGTATGGGCGAAGGGTTCGTATTTGTTATGTGCAGTGGGGAATGATGTTTGAGTGGGATGGTGGATTACCCAGGGGTACGGGCTCCAGTTGGGATCCTGGGAAATCCTCTCGGGTCTGAATGATAATTTAGGAAGCCATTTTCTTATATTCTGGCGATGAACAGAATAGCGAGTGTGAGAGTCTTCTGGAGGTGATTCTGGAACTGTCCATGCATGTTAGCGGTGGTGAGAGGGATAAAGTGGATAGTCTGAGGCGTCGTCGACTTGGGAACATGGAAACCCGGGGGAGGAAGGCCAGTCACGAGGAGAAAGGAAAGAAGAAAGTCAGTTGCAAAGCTACTCTTCAGTTTAAAAGCATTTTCAAACAGAACTACAAACTTAAATACTTATAAAATCATATAAAACAGAGTTATGGCATGCTTGCCATTGATAATAAATGAACAACAGTTGTACAAACTACAGTCTCCTGAAGTGACGTGGACAAACATGCTTGAAATCAAGCCCAGCCATGTGAAAGCAAAGTCAAAAATGCTAGTGGTGTTCATTGGAAACCAACTTCACGTCAACCTCCTAGACCAACATCATAAATGCAACTAATTAGTAATAACTATACAGTCCACACCAATAGAAGCTAACAATCTAAATAAAACAAATCCCGGAAATATATAAAGAAAGAAATTTTATTCTATAACTCTCATTATGACCTAGGAGGTACACACAGCAATAGCCAGGGCAAGAAATGCGTGTGGGGAGGTGCAAGGACACGAATAGTTAGTTGTGAAGAGAGATTAGGATAAACTGAAATGAGATTTAAGTTGAAGTTGGGGTATGAATTGCTCAGAATTTGAAGGTGGTTGATTTAAAAATAGTCTATATCGTCAAAAAAATCGAATAGATCTTGTTATTAAATTACTACACTTTGAAAACCTACAAGCTTTTTGGGAAACATGTAGACTTTAAAAATTATATCTATACCAAGTTGCAAGGATTGTTAATATACTCCTGCTCATTGGTGGTACTTTTATTTCGAATTGGTATTAAGTGCAATATGAAAAAAAATTGAATAGGCACCTTATTAACATTTCAAGGAGAATGTGCACAAAGATGAGATAGAAAGCAAGGAGGTGGATCAATGCATTTGTGCTTGTACAGAGATTTCTGTAAATATATACAGATAACTATAATTACCTATGCTGCAAGTACAAATACTATACATATCTATAGATCTCGATCCCTATAAATATGTGACCATTAATATAACATATAATAGATAAACAATAAATATGATTACTTATAGACCATATCACCCAATTAATGCATAGAGAGCCATCACAAGTCTTTGCTCGGCCTGTGAGCCTTAACCTAAAAGCCTTATTGGGGCGCAAGTCCCAATGAAAATACACACAGCATGAACAATAACCCAATGTTAGATGTATGACCTTAAGAACACAACAACAATTTACATGCATTAAGTACTATATTGCACCAGTCAAATGACATGTGCCCATAATACATGTTAGTATAAACACTTATGTGATGCCGAATGGTTAAGAGCATGTGTTTCCTCTTAGGAGGTCACAGGTTCAAATCCAGAGGTGGGTAGTGTATGTACACCTCTGTAGACTATAGTGGTTAAATCACTGCACAGAAGGGGGTCCCTTGTCCCAAAAACAAGGGGGGCTCGTACACCAAATTGGTGTTTCGCTTGGCGGTGACCTTAAAAATAGATTATTATTATTATAATTATTATCCTATGTGACGCCAAGTTCCAAAACAGAAAATGATATACAGTAGGAAACATGTTCCAGAAAAGGAACAACTAGCATCTTGTAAGGGGAACCTCTGCTGGATATCTTGATTCTTACGAAACTGCAGAAAACAGGGGAAATGCAAAGAAATGGCTTCCGTCAATGGAACAATTTCCAAGTAAAACTATTACTATTTCCCTTTCGGTTTTTCCGTTTGCCTCTCATGAAATGTGTTCTTTATTTTATTTTTGAGTTTCAATTTTTAATTTCTTTAAAACCGATAACCTTTTACCTAAAGGATTCAATCATTATCCAAAATAGACCAGTCGGTTTCCTCAATTGATTCAAACATACTGTTTCAAGGTGGAGTTCACCATGAGGTCTTCAGTTCTAATCTGGCTGAGGTTCGAGTCCAACCAAGCCCCAGCCGGTTACTACCTGTTATTGTGGCTAGCCTTCCATCCAAATACTCTGTGGAAGAGGGGGGGGATCCCACAAGGTTTTACTCTATGTCACACGGTTCGGGTTCGGGTTCGGGTTCGGGTTCGAACAACCTTCAAGTTCGATTCGGGTTCGAATTTCTCGATGAGGTTCGGATGAGGTTCAACATTAGGTTCGGATATATATATATATATATATATATATATATATAACATTTAAAAACAAACTTCAATAAAAAATATATAAATAAAAATAATGATGAATAAATACTTATAAATAAATTAACCATGATCAAATCTAATAATTAATGCTTTTATTAAAGTTTAAAAAAGACAATAAAATTGCTACGTTCCACGGGAACCGCTCCCGGGCATTAGGAATGGCGTATCCAATGTTCCGGCGTACCTAGGAGCTTTGGAGCTGGTACAAAATGCTCCAAAACAGCTGGGAACTCCTTCGGATACTTGGGTACTTTTCGGGTACTTCACAGGCCTCAAACCGAAGCTCCCGATACTCATTTCATAGGGTACTTGTCTTAGGGAGCTTCCACAAGCTCCCTAAGACAAGTACCCTAGTTATGGAGCTTTCTCACGTTCCCAAGCAACGAGGAGCTTCCTCACGTTCCCAACTCACTGAGGGCAAAAAAATAACCGCAGGAAAATAAATATTAAAAAATTATGATGGAATTGGAGCCAAGGAAAGAAAGGACACGTGGAGACAACAGCAAGGGGGGAATGCATGCAATGAAATTCTTTATAAGCATATCCCTTGGCTTCTAAAAAACACAGAGCTTCCTTCAATTCGCCATTTTCTTCCTGGGATGCTTTTTTATGGTTCTGACTTCTGAGTCTCTCGGGTCTCCCATAATCTCATTCGCCTGGTTCTGAGTCTCTCCCATTCAACAGTTCACAGCATTCAAGCATTGCTGTTGATATTCGAGTCTCGACTGATCCAGAGGATTCCAGACTCGAATCTTCATCCTTGGACCTTCACAAACCAGTCACGGCATTGGTGTTGCTGTTCAGTTCCTTCTCGAATCTCCATCCTTCAGGCTGCAACGAATCAACACTGCACAGGTATAAACTATATTGAAATATTTAATATTGTTGTTTTAATATTTATTATTTTATCTACCCTAGCCTCGCTTAGCGACATCATGAATGATGATCCTGTTTTCCTTTTCTAAGCTCTTCATTCGCTGAATCGCTACCTTTTAATTTTCATTATCTTCACAATGTTCTTCTATTCGTTCTTCCACACAAACATTTTCCCGATGAGCAAGCTGTGATGGTTAAGAATTTCAACTGTCACAGCTATTCTCTAATATATTATATTTTCTAAAATTTAAACAGATTTGTTTGCTCGTGCACACTAGGGACTAATTCTTTTACTGTCCAGGCGTGTTGCCTTTCAAAGATACCAATCAATGCAGGTTTATAAGTTCATTGAAGTCTGAATTTTATTATTTAATATTTTTGGCCTCAGCTTTGGCTTCAACAAAGGGTTTGATGAGCTTCTCAAATGCTCTATCTGACTCAACTATTTTATTGATTTTATTTTTAAAATCTTCAAAGATGGAGTCCACGATTTATCGTTTGTGCTGTAGCCTGTAAATACTAAATAATTTTTACAGATGTCACTAAAAGTCATACCGTACTGCTGTGTAGTACTGCTGGTTTGATTTACAACTAAAAGAGGACTGATATGCTCATTTTTAATATTATGTTCTAATGCTCAGTCTGTTCCAATGTTTATCTGGTCTTACTAATGATGTTCTCAATTTAGATATGATGAATATCATGCACAAGAAAGGAGTGTTGTTAATATATTTATAAATGTTATATTCTAATCCTCAGTCTGTTCAAAAGTTTATCTGGTCTTACTACTGATGTTCTCAATTTAGATATGATGAATTTCATGCACAAGAAGGGAGTGTTGTTAAGGTCTAAGGTTTGCTCTTGAAAGCCATATAATTTAAATTTTACCAAGCAAGTAATCATGTTATCTCTAATCTTATGTAGTCAAAGAATGTATATATTTATAAATGTCATGTTCCAATGCTCAGTTAGTTCAAAAGTTTATCTGGTCTTACTACCGATGATCTCAATTTATATATGATGAATATCATGCACAAGAAAGGAGTGTTATTGAAGTCTAAGGTTTCTTCTTGACATCCAGGTAATTAGAATTTGGCTGGAACTGATCTAATTAGAATTAATTTATTCTGCATGGTCACTGATTGTAATCTGAGAACTCTGATACATCAATACACTGCTGCTAATGACCATTTAAATATTTTTTCAGATCTGTCTTGTAAGTATATTTATTATTTGCCATTTGTTGTATAATATTTAGACTCTAGAGATATCGATTGGGACAGTTATTGTTATTATGGTTTCTAGTATTCGACCACCATTGCTCTGTTGTAAAATAGAAGAAAAAAAACAGAGCAAAGATGTGCTGCAACGAATTACACTGTTTAATAAACAAGACGCAATACTAACCAGCAAATGAATTGTAACAGTCATTCAACCGCAAATATTCACAAACGTGGAGAGTATTACTATTTAGTATTTAGTTTATTTACTCATTGCCAATTGGTAAAGTTACTAATGTCATTGATTGTGTTTTTAATGTTCAGTTCAATTATACACACAATGGACAGTCATTGGGATAGTCAACAAGGTGACAACAGCATGAGACCCCCACAAGAGAACAGCATGAGGCCCCCACAGCCTCAAGAGCAGGAGGAATCCACTCAAACTCATGGTAACAACAATTCCAAGAAACCCTTAATGAAGTTTGTGAAGAAGATAACTCAAAACAAGAGAAAAAATAGTGGGGGTTGCGAGGAATGGGAATGTCTTTTGTGTGGACATGTATTTAAGGGTAGCTACACTAGAGTATGGCATCATCTCTTAGCCATACCTGGTATAGGAGTGAAGACATGCGCATGCAGCCTTGATCAAAGGATGGAGATGACCAAGCTTCACATGAAAGGCAAGGAAAACAACAGTTGTAACATTGATAGTAGCTCTTCATCCCCTAGTAAGAGAGCTAGGCATCAAGATAAATCCCCATCTAACCATGATTCTTCAATCAATGAGGAAATTGAGTCTGTAGGGGGGGGTTCTAGTACTAAGGGAAAGAGTGATGTAAATGAATCCATTCTGAAAATGTACAATGTGGTACACAGGGATGAGGCAGATGATGCTATATCAGATTTTTTTATGGCAAATGGAATTCCATTTAATGCTACCCGTTCACCACAATATAAAATAATGGTGAAAAAAATCCATGCTGCAAGATCAGGATATGCACCCCCAGGTTATAATAAAATGAGGGGTTCATTGTTAGATAGGGGGGTGACAAGAATGCAAATGTTAACAGAGGACCTCAAGCAATCTTGGGTTCATTCAGGTTGTTCAATTGTCATGGATGGTTGGACAGATATTCAGTCAAGGCCTTTGTTGAATGTTATTGTCACATCACCAGAAGGGCCTTACTTTTTAAAAGCAATTGATTGCAGTGGAAAATACAAGGATGCTACATTCATGTTTGAAATGTTAAAGGATGCAATTGAAGAGGTTGGCCCTTCAAATGTGGTACATGTGATCACAGATACAGCCCCTGTTTGTAGAGCAGCCGGATTGATGGTCCAAAGTCGATATAGGCATATCTTTTGGACTCCTTGTTGTGTGCATGCTCTTAACAATGTCCTAAAAGATGTTGGAAAAATACAATGGATTGCAAAAATCATATTAGATGCAAGAGATGCACAAATGTTCATTTGCAACCACCATGCTTCCTTGGCAATTTATAGGATGCATGCAAAGAAGAAATTTTTAAAACCTGCAGAAACAAGATATGCTACATATTTTATTTTGCTTGAGCGTATGGCTGAGATGTATGTACCTTTACAAGCCACAGTTGTTTGTCAAGAGTGGAATGCATGGACCAAGTCTAAATCACCTCAAGCAAAGAAGATAAAAGAAATGCTTCTTAATGAAGATTGGTGGGCAGAATGTAGATATATTGTATCTTTCACATCTCCAATTGTAGAGTTGATCAGGTATGCAGATTCAAATTCCCCTTGCCTTGGGGAAATATATGAATGTATTGATACCATGGTGGACAAGGTAAAGTACATTATTAGTCAAAGAAACCCCTCTTTGGATTTTTTCAATGAAATCCACAAGTTGATAGAGAAAAGATGTAACAAACTCAATACCTCTCTTCACATGGCTGCATATGCCCTTAATCCAAAGTGGTATATGGAAAGGCCAAATAGAGTTCTTCCTATTGATGATGAAGAGGTAA